>VTFQ01000006.1:32115256-32227756 GCA_036281575.1 Ancherythroculter nigrocauda
TAATAATTTTAAATAGCATTTCAGTAAGTTGGATTTCTCAAGCCAACTTAATTATATATATATATATATATATATCTTTTTATTATTTCTTTTTTATGGCTGTTTTAATTTCCAGCACTAAACACTGGTTTCTGTGTTGTTGTGCATTTGATTTGAGGTACTTTTAGAAAAATCTTTGGTCATTTGAAATTACAAAAAAATGACAAAGAACAATAAAATTGCATTTTGATTAAACTCACATTCTTTGTTAAACTGGAAATAATGATTTTTTTTTTATTCATCATCAGGCCACTGCTGTCTATCAAGCCAAAGAGAAACTGAAGTCTATTGAAAAGGCCAGAAAAGGTATTGTTGTTACACAAAAGTCACACTAGATTAAAATTGCATTGTTTAGAGAAAAAAAACACAGATAAGTCACATTTTATTACACTAAGTAATTATAAAACAAAACAGTTTTATCAAAATAGTTCCTCTCACTCCACAACAAAACCCTTTAAATTTGATGGTATTTAGAACAAAACAGGAATGAAAAAAATTATAAATAAATTATAGTGGTATTCATTATAAGCAACATTTATTATAAACGGCAAGACTAAACACATTTATTAAAAGTGAAAATGAAACTACTGACATTTAGGAAATAACATTAGGATATACAAATAAACTAGGGCCCATGTACCTCTCTTATTTAGCACAAATCCATGTTTTGTGTGCTTGACATTAATTGTGTTATATAAGTCACTTTGGATAAATCACAGCATGTTTCAGATGATAAAAAATGTGACTTATATTCCAGAATATGCGGTATTTATCAGTAGAATTGATAAAGTCATAAGACTGAGATGTTTTACTTGATATACTACAGTATCAAATATTTACTGTTTTAGTCTAAAATCAAATTTTCTCAATGTTTCTTCTTTTTGGTTGTTCTGCTTGTTTTAACTAGGGAGTATCTCTTCAGAGGAGATCATCAAGTACGCTCACAGGATCAGTGCCAGTAATGCAGTGTGTGCTCCTCTGAACTGGGTTCCAGGTAAACTAACTAGTTCCTTCTGCATCATGTTCTTTCATTATTGTCTTTCATATCATTCCTGTTTCACTTGATGTACATTTTCCCAATGACTTGGCTTATTTCCGATTGTATTTGCAAGCTCATATGTTGTGCGTGTGTGTGTGTGTAGGTGACCCTCGCAGGCCGTACCCTACTGATCTGGAGATGCGCAGTGGAATGTTGGGAAATATGAGCAACATGTCCACCAATGGAGTGAACGGACACCTGCCTGGAGATGCATTGGCTGCTGGGAGGTTACCAGGCAGGTTTTACTCTTCTGTTCAGATGTTTGATTCATCTGTCCGTGTTTTTTTTCTCTTCTAGGTTGTCTTTATCATACAAATAATATGTGTGTAATCATGTAATTTTTTTTTTTTTAGCTAATATATATATTTCTCTTTTTGCTTTTAGATGTACTAACCCCACAGTATCCTTGGCAGTCCACTGATGTTTCCATGGGGATTCTGCCTCCTCACCATGGCAACGATTTTGGCCTGGAGCCACCTGGTCATAACAAAGAAAATGAAGATGATGTTGAGGCCATGTCAACAGATTCCTCCAGCAGCAGTAGTGACTCAGACTGAGTGTGTGTGTGTGTGTGTGTGTGTGTGTGTGTGAGTGTGAGATATGTCCACAGTAACTTGAGTTTGTCCACCTGAACAGCCTGAAAGGAAAGTATGTTGTCTGCATCAGTTTATCTTGTCTCTGTGATTGTGGAGATCCAGATGGCAACATAAAATGCCTTGAAGGGGGCCAAACCTACACAGGTCCTCTCTTCAGCAAAGCCTCATACAGCTGGATATGTTTTACCAATTTGCTTGTTTTTTCATACTCCACATGCCTACAGTCATCATTTATTTGCATAATTTCATTCCACTGGCCTCAAATGGACCCAGTGCGTTGTTTTCATTGTGTTCATTGTGTTCAGCATGACAGGCTCATTTGCAAATTTGTAATCTAGTGAAGCGTTAATTTCTGGTTTACAGTTGGAATATAAATAGCATTGTAAATATCTGAACTTTCACAGACTCTGTAAATAAAACTTTTTTTAAAAAAAGAAAGATTATGGTTTTATTTATTTGTATTTTTTTTTTACATTGCCAATTTTGTTTATACAGAAGGGCAGTGTAATTTTTTTTTCTTTTTTTCTCAATGGTTTTATCTCTGGAGCTGAGGTAATGTCTGATTTAAATGACCCTTTGAGTCCAGTTTTCATATATATAGCCTTGGGTATCTATATTTACTTTAACCCTTCTCATATGTCAAATTTAAATTATAGTTTACATACTGAATATTGTTTGTTTAATTTTTAATTTGCATACTGAATATGGTTTATTTCTTTTTTAAGCTGACTAGAGAACACGGCTCAGAATATGCCTTATCTATTTATTATGCACATTATCATCAATCTCAGTCTCTCCTATATTTATTTATCTTTGTTTCTTATCTATTTCTTCTTATCTTATCTGATTCATAACAGAAACACAATCTAGACAAGCTACATGAATTGCTTGAATAAGCACATAGCTCATACATCCCAGTAAGTGTTCCTAGGAACACTAGTAAGTTGTTTGAATGTGTATAGCCTCTTGTAAAAAGGTAGTCAGTCTGCCGCCTTGTTATACTGCACATGGTGATTGGGTTTAACAGTCCCAGAGTGCTATTCTGAGCACTGAAATCTTACTTTGTCCTCAATACATTTTATGAATATATTTCTTGTAGGGCCCAGGTGCAAGTTCGGGTGATTTAACATTGGCCACCAGATGGCGCATCAACACTAATTGGCCAGCACAGCATCTTAAATGATTTTATATTCCGTGAATTAATTCAACTGACAACCAGCTGAACATCCATATCTTGTGTTACCATAAGAGACCCATCACATTTTATTTAATTGTTTATATTTATATAATATGTGCAAATTACTGACATTAGTCCAAAATCATCCATGACAATGTATTAAAAATTTAATAATTGTTCGTATCTGTTCTGATAGTGGATCAATGGCAGATTCAGAGACATTAGAAGAGTATCAACTATGTAATCTTTCCAGAGTTAGTTCAGATCCTGTATAAAAGCACAAACTGAGTTATAGAAGTCTATTTTCAGTCTATTCACAGTTTGTGTCAGCATCGTGAGTCAGTGCATGACTATTTGAACTATGGTGAGCTAACGTGTCAAGGCATTTTAGAAATTCTCCTGCTTGTAATTTAATGAATTAGCTGCTAGTGAATCACACAATAATTTATTTTCTTTCTTCGGTGCCTAATTTACCTTCACAAAGGGAAGGGAACAAACCCTTCCAACAGTACATCTTTGTGTGTTTCTTCTATAGCTTTCTTCTGTCCATGCTCTTGGCAAGTTGTGGGGTGAACAGGGAAGGACGAAAGAAGAGCTGGAGGAAAGAATGATTAAGGCTCTCAGAGGTGAACTGTGACAGACAGTTGAGCTGTTCTGCGTTGCTTCAGTTCACCGATTTTACAAACAGAACGCTGCAGCCACATGCTCTTGTCTATAAACCTTGCTCGGTTGTAAGGTTATAAAAACATTTTTCACATGAACAACTGCGCAAAAACAATGCTGACTATTTTCACATCACACGTCATATTCAACATTTACTACCCTTAAAATACAAACACAAGCTACTTACATCATGCAGAGACTCTTTTCATTCTCTGTTTTTCATTCCACTCTTCGTCCTCTTAGTCATTTAATTACTGTATCTTGGAAAGCAGACCAACCTCTTTAAAATAATTTGTCCAAATCCCACGATTATGAAACACATCCCTGTGACACTTGGTCGATGGGTAAGAGACATCTTCCCACATCTCTGAATCTCTTGTTACCTTATTCATCCAGGGGGAAAAGAACTAAATTCAATCTGTTGTTATGTAATAGTTTGTGCTTGTTCTGTGTTCAAGACTGACTAATTCCCAACAGAACGTCTCAGTGTACAATATGTTGAAAGACGTTTCAGTAAAACATCTCAGTACCTTTAAAACAAGATCAATTTACCTTTGAAGCAAAATGCCCTTTAGGTATTAAGACTTGTTTCAGAGAATGTGTCTTGTATATACACTACCATTCAAAAATCAGTAAGATTTTTTTTTTTTTTTATAGAAATTCATATTTTTATTCAGCAAAGACACATTAAATTGACCAAAAGTGACATTTAGGATGTTACAAAAATATATCTGTTTCAAATAATTCTTTTAAATAATTCTTTTCTATTCATCACAAAATCTTGAAAAAAGTATCACATTTTCCACAAAAATATTAAGCAGCACAACACTGATAATAATAAGAAATGTTTCTTGACCACTAAATCAGCATATTAGAATAATTTCTGAAAGATCACATTACACTAAATGTTCAGCTTTGCCATCACAGGAATGTATAACATTTTGAAAATATATTAAAATTAGATGTTTTAATTTCACGGTATTTCTGATCAAATAAATGCAGCATATTCAAAAATGGTAGTGTATATGTATTTTGTTTTGTTCCACTGATAGATTATAAACATGACTAAATGTTTTATTTTATTTCTTATTTTCTAATAGTTATTATATAACAAACCAATTGTATTTATTTATATATTAATTAATATTATTTATAGCTTTAAAACATGATAAAATATTAAATATTAATAAATATCAAAATTAAAAATATTACTTTAGCCTAAACAAAATGATTTTTCCAACATCACATATTTTGAAATCAAAACTTGCAGAAATAACTGTTTTAAGTCTTTCAGCACCTAGGCATGCACACACACACGCACACACACACACACACACACCTCAAGAGGGCACATAATGGCTCATCAGTAAATCACAACAGGGTGGCCAGCGTCTCTATGGCAATCTCTGACTCATTCAATCACATCACTGTCTTTAGTCCACCAACACGTTCCCATAATGCAACAGGAGTGTAAATGAAGTGATGATCCCCCAGCTTCACTATAGCATATGAAATATGTGTTGGTCTATATTCCTAATCTTCTCAATTTCACATATTGTTCTCTTCTGCAGAATTAACTGTCATGAAAATCTGATTTCTTTTTTTCTTTTTTATTAGTCTAAATTATATATATATATATATATATATATATATATATATATATATATATATATATATATATATATATATATATATATATATTAAAGACTTGCCTTGCTCTCATCAGTTGTTCTAGTTGTGAATGATGATCTACTTTTAGGGTCTCTTTGATCACATGGTTGAGCTGGAGCCTGGAGGCATGTCTGCTCTCTCTCTCTCTCTCTAGTAATGTGCTATTAGCAGTAACAGACTCTCTAAGGACTTCTCACCTGCTCACTAGATGTGTTTCTGTGTTTCTGTCTACCCTACTGAATCTTTAGAGCCTTTGTTAGTTCCATCATCAAAGTACTCAATTATAAAATAATTACAGTAATATAATCAGCATAAATAATTATAGTAATTTACATGGAGACTCATTTAGTTTTGTAATAAAAATGATTGTAATAGCATTCAGTTAGGCTATGTAAGGGGTGGGGGATTGGTACATTGTAGCCTATTGTTGTGATTTTTCCATTGTTCTATAAAATTCTATGAAGCTAAATTACTAAATTATTATGTAAATTATCCCACTTATTACACAGCCACTAACCAAGTACACTCTAAAAAATGCTGGGTTAAAAACAACCCAAGTTGGGTTGAAAATGGACAAACCCAGCAATTGGGTTGTTTCCAACTTATAAATATGTAGGTATGAATATGAATTTACATTAGCCTATTTTATACTTTACCTGTATAGCTAATAGAAATGTGAATTGATTTTATCTTAAAGCTTCCACTAAGAAAAAAAATGTAAAACAGTAATATGTGGCTAATATACTGGAATTATTTTCTTCAGTTTTAGTATAGCCTATAGCTATATCAAATTAACCTAAATTAAAATGAGAAATGTTGCCTCGGCTGACATAATTAGATGACATAAAATAAATTAAGTTCTTTTTTTGTATTTTATTTTTATCAGTTAATGTTTGTTTTATCTTAAGTAACGAAAAATGTGTTTAGCTATAAAAGACTGCTCTAATGCCAATACAATCGATAACTGAGACACAATAGCGCCGCAGTTGCGTTTGAATGCGCGCGAGTCCGCGGAAGGATACGAGTTACCAGGATGCGCGGGCTGATATACAGCGTTGCCATAGACTACAAGCAATATAGAAGTATCTGAAAACGTCTATCCACTGAATGTCGCGATTGGTCAACCAGAATGATAATTCCTGTAATAAGAACATTTAAACATCTACATTTTGCACCTTTACTGGAGGACACTGTGTGATCTACAAGGAAGAGGTCAACACAAACTTGAACCTCTGTAATTTACGTCTATGGATAGCCTACTTATTCTTATTTTAGATTCGGAACATTATTTTTTCTACCCCTGTTGGTGGAAAATTAACTTCTGGACTGGAAATAGCTGGAAATCTCTCATATGGACCTTCAGACTCCTCTACAAGACTCAAGTCTGCCGATGACTGGGGTAACTTTCATCACAAGTTCTATGTCATCATGCCACTGGTGACTGGTCCATGAGGTGAGTTAAACACTTGACACTAAACTCATTTGGACTTGCATTTACTGCCACAGTAATAACTCCTATGTGCCTTCAAATGTATATCTTGGCATGTGGCTATAGGCTACCATATAAAGGGCCTCATTCATGAAAACGAGCAGAACGAATTATGCAGCAAATCGTACTGACGTAAATTTTCAGATTCATGAAAATGTTCATATTTTCAAAATGTTAGCTGTTACAAAAGAAATGCACACCTGCTCTCTACCACGTGTAAATGATGCATAAAACTAAAACAGTTCTTTGTTCTTTTAGGTAAACTGATGACACTGCATTTTGATGCACTATGTGTACCATAATAATATTTCACGCGTTCGTTTGCCTTGTCCTTTACTATTTCATTCATTTGCTGCAAATCGAGGAAACGAATTAGTAGCATTAATCTTGCGCACGATTTATAAATCGAGGGAACGAAGGCTAATTTATACTTCTGCATCAAGTGTACGCCGTAGCTACAGCGTAGGCTGTGTGTAGCACGTGTAGCCTACGGCGTAGCTTGATGTGCACCTCTCCAAAAATTTAACAACGCATCAATTCTATGTGGACTGCAAGCGCTGTGATTGGTCTGCTAGAACCCTCCCTCAGGTAAAAAAAAACTGGCTTGGTGCGAGCGGAGAAGAGCGAGCATTTTCAACTTCCATAGGAATGAAAAAACAGCTGCTTCTTCTTTGGCTGTTGTCTTAATACTCACCGCGTACACTGCCTACTAGCGGTCTGCATGTTGCACATCAATGCGGACAACGATGCATTAGTATAAATGAAAACCGACGCATAGCCTACGGCGCAGAGGCTGTCTTTGTCATGGACCTTTCCCGATCCTGCCCCCTTTTTTCTGTTTCTACTTCACTTCCTGTTTCCTCAATGTATAATAAAAAGGCAAAAACACCAAAAATAAATCTTTAATAAATAAATAAGAAAATAATGTCTCATGTTTCAGTTGTTTCACGAGTTCACACTTACAAATGATTGAATAGAGAAAAATGGTAAAATAAGCATATTTGGCGTTAGGGCTGCACGATATTGGAAAAAAATTACATTGCGATATTTTTTTCCCAACGATATATATTGCGATATTGAGAGCCATCAATCCAGGCTAAAGTCAATAATTACCATTCCATGATATTAATAATTTCACTAATAAGCAAGCTTCATTACAAGTGACAAAAAGGTCACTTAATATTTTATTCCAAAATTAGAACATTTCTGTAAACACAAAAGCAGAACACATTTTTAAATAAAACAGCAGCTTTACACCAACCCCCCTGATTGGTTTACAACAATATAACTTAAAGGTCCCGTTCTTCGTGATCCCATGTTTCAAACTTTAGTTAGTGTGTAATGTTGTTGTTAGAGTATAAATAAAATCTGTAAAATTTGAAAGCTCAAAGTTCAATGCCAAGCGAGATATTTTATTTAACAGAAGTCGCCTACATCGAACGGCCAGTTTGGACTACATCCCTCTACTTCCTTCTTTAATGACGTCACTAAAACAGTTTTTTGACTAACCTCCGCCCACAGGAATACACAAGAGTTGCGTTTGTAGAGTGTGTTTGTCGCCATGTCGTTGAAACGCTGCTATTTTCATCCCGCAGTCCAATCACCGGGTCTGATTCCGGCTCAAATTGATAGGGTAAAATTAAAGACATGTTTACAATAACACTGAGCGCGTGCATCTCCACGTTATGGTAAGAGGCGTGACCTTTCCAGGCAAGGTTCGCTAAGCTGCTGTCGAATCACAACACAGGAACCGCTGGCACAATCAGAACTTGTTACGTATTTCTGAAGGAGGGACTTCATAGAACAAGGAAGTCATCAGCCCGTTTTTATGACAGTGGAAACAGTGGTATACAGATAAGTAAATTATGTGAAAAATACTGTGTTTTTTTACACGCGAAACATGAACACATGTTATATTGCACACTATGAACACAATCAAAGCTTCAAAAAATCACGAAAAACGGGACCTTTAAAATAAATATATTTTTTATAAAACAACTTATAAGCATTTTGGTTCACAATCTTTTAAGTCAACTTTTCTTAGCCAAAGTGCCAAAGTAAAACAGTGTTGGTGTTGGTCATCATAATCATGGCTAAATATATGAAATAAACAAAATGAAATAAAACTTGAATATATTTTGTATTAAATCTTCTAAACAGATTAGAGAACATATTCCTGTAAACAGAAAAGCCGAACACATTTAAACAGCAGATTTACAACACCAACCCCCCTGATTGGTTCATAACATAACTTAAAATAAATATATTTTTTATAAAACAACTTATAAGCATTTTGGTTCGCAATCATTTGTTTTTAAGTCAACTTTTCTTAGCAAAAGTGCCAAAGTAAAACAGTGTTGGTCATCATCATAATCATGGCTAAACAAAATGAAATAAAACTTATAAACTGAGTATTCTTTAGCATGATCATGACCATGCATGCTTATGTATGCTGTATGCTTTGCTTACTCAAGGTTTTTAGCTAAGAACACAAGTCTATCAACCTTTGCAGGCTTGAGACAGGTTCGTTGGCAAGTGACGATGTTGCCACTACTATGGCAACATATCTTTAGCGATATGAAACGTTATTGCGTCTGTTATTTCTTTCTGTCGTTGAGAGCCTTTCTGGTAAGGTGTCACACTGGCAAAGGCATCACAAATATTTGTTTGTTTTGGTTGACATCCAGATTTGACTTTGTATTCATCGTAAAGAGCTTTGTGGTGCCGTTTTAAGTGATCAGACAAATTGGTGGTGTTTCCTTGTTTTGTGGCCACAACTTTATGACACTCCATGCAAAGTACCTCTTTTTGGTCAACATCCTCCTTTTTGTAGCCGAAATAGTCCCAAATAGATGATTTCGACTTTCTTTTTGGTACGAAATCATTTTTTTGCGGCGGATCCTCTTCGTCGCGCATTTTTAGCAGTGAATGTTGGCTGTGAGCGGTGAGCAGCGGCACAGCGAACCAATCACTGTGCATGCACGCGAAACGTGCATGTCACCCCAGCAACAAGCCATACAACAAACTCGTGTTTACTGTGTGCTACCCTGGTGCTACCGTTCTCTTAATACAACATGGGCTACTACCCTTCACATCGCATGTTCCGGCGATGTGACTATCGCTCACGCGCACATTGCGATGTCGATGTTAAAACGGAATATCGTTCAGCCCTATTTGGCGTGCAGTCTGAGGAGATGCTCCGAGCTCAGAATTTAGCCCAAACACAGAGTACTCCCCCTGTATCCCCCGCTGGGAATAGGAACCAGCCGAGTGTTAGGAGTCGGGGTGGCGGAGGGATGCAGGAAATTGTTGAGGTAACTAGGTGAGTTGGCTATGTATATATGCCTCCTCTCGAGCTGATTAGAACATGCTCCTCCCGAACTTTGTTTATAAAACATCATTTGTCACCTGAATTCTGCAATCTCTCGAGATGCAGACATGTAAGAGGCTATACTTGTACTTGTATATATACTTGTTTAATTGGTGACATTTAGCCTACATTTTAAAATCTTTATTTGAATGTAGCAACATTTTTATTTTAAAAGCTTTATTTGAATATACCTCCTTCTACAATCACTGCCTATCAGCCAATCACTGTGACATAATCCAAAGCAACGAGGTCAACCCCGCCCTTACTCTTAGCTTAAGACTTCTCTTTGTTCCTTAGTAAAAGTTTGTCTCAGCAGCTTTGTGAATAGATTTTAAGAGGAAACTCTTAATTAAGAACTTGTACTGCTGTGTAGGAGAACTCTAAAGAACCCGTTAAGCTTCTGTATAGTTCTTTAAATGAGAACCACTGCTGGTGCTATATGGCACCTCTTGTGGTTCTACATAGCACCATATGACAAAGGTGCTATATAGCACCTTTAAAGATAGGTGCTATATAGCACTTAAAAAGGTTCCCCTATGATTACGAGCCAAAGAACCATTTTTGGTGCTATATAGCACCATTTTTGTTTAGAGTGTATCCCCGCTAGAAATTTTACATTCCCAGAACATTCTCAGAACGTCCCCACTGGTATTAAGGACATTGTCTAGTAACGTTCCCAGTACGTTCAGAGACAGTCACGATGTGGAGTTCTTTTAAGGTTTGGGGGACGTTATTTGGTGGACCTTCACAGAACATTCAAGATGTTCTCTGAACGTTTAGGGAACCATACTTTATTTGGAAATGTTCTCAGAATGTCCCTGCTGCCCTTGTCAAAAAATTGAATTGAAAGTTAAAGCTAAATTGACTAACAAAAGTGTCTGTTCAAACAAAAACTGTTTTTTTAAAAAAGTATTTTAACTGAGAACAGCACATGCATGAATTAATGTAACTGCTGTATCACTGCATCAGTAACTAGTTACTGTCTTTACATAAAGCAACATGCAGCAGAACATCAGTGTTTTCTGGATCATCACTGACTGAAGAACGGGCGCTACTCTTCAGCACAATGGTGACCTCACAAAACTCAGATCTCAGCACCTTATTACAAACCACTCTGACTTTGTTTCTTTCATACAAATCTTCTTAATGAGGTGTTTATGTTCTTTCAAAATTTAAAATGTCACCATTATGGAGGTAAGTGCTTGCTTTAGTTGGGCTCCTGACCCTTGACATTTTGACTTTATTTTTTCTCCAATTGTTGTAACTGTGTGTTTCTAATGCACATTTGTTGCAAAAAAGAATTGTGAGGGGGGAAAAAAATTGAAAATATTAATTTGTTTGCTCATTGATGAGTATATCATCATACATTGGTCTTACTCACTGATCAGTGAATGTTGTATTTTCTTTTGTGCTGTTGTAGCCCTGTAGATAATGCATATTATTGACATTTTGAAAGTTTTTATTATGTAGAAATTATTCAGACAGCATCATCAAGATTCATACAGACATCAAGATTCTGCGTATGATCCTCAACAATGGTTACAAAATTTTCGGAATAAGATTACCTCTGAGTATCACAAAACAAGCTACTAAAGTCACAAAAAAAGATTTTTGTTTATTGTCACCATTGTTGAGTATCATATGCTGATTCATGATGTCTGTATGAATCTATTAGACACTGCTCAAAACTCTGTATAATGAACTTTAAAAAAAAAACCATAAAAAATAAACCATTAGTTAATGCAAAACTAACATATAACACACTCAGGTAATGATCGGTGAATCAGAACACTCCATGATGATTGTATCACCATCATTTAATTCAACTGATCAGACTTTCACTTGCTTTTTTTTTTTTTTTTTATATATAACAAACATGTTTTGAAAACATAGTTAAAGCAGCCAGAGAAAATCTGATGTTAAAATAGCAAGAATCAAGAGCCCATCTAAAGCTAACGCTCATCTCTATAACGGTGACTTCAAACTTTATTATTTTCTATAAAACACAAGTAGAAGGCGACATTATCGTGACCTTGTGCAACTTTGCCTAAAAGTTCTCTAAAAGTGATGAAAATTCTGAAATTTTACAGAACATTAGGGACATTCCTTAAATGTCCTCTTTTGGTAGTGAAAGTGCTGCAGTTCAAGGTTCCTTATATGACTTTAGGGGGACATTCCAATTTGGTTATTTTATGGTCACATAGGAATGTTACAATGAGGATATTTGGGACATTAACTGAACGTTGCCACATGGTCCTCTGTTGGTCATTTAATAACGTTCCCGATATGAGTTTAGGGGGACGTTCTATTTTGGTTATTTTATGGTTGCGCAAGAATGTTACAAAGAGGACATTTGGGAAGTTAACAGAAGGTCCACCTTTTGAGAACTTTTAGGGAACGTTGCGTAAGGTCCTGAGAACGTTGCCTTCTACGTGAGATATAGCACCTTAACCACAGCAAAGAACCGCTGAAGAACCGTACAGGGGCTTTACAGGTTCTTTATATGGTAGCGGTGCTATATAGCACCTTAACCACAGCAAAGAACCGCTGAAGAACCAATTTTTTTTAGAGTGTAGATTACCATGATTGAATGCATCATGAAGCAAAAAATAATGTTTGCATGAAGATTGCACTTAAAGGAATATTTACTTGCATGAATATAGCAAGGGCACATTGATACTAAAGAAATGTCAAGGACTGATTAGCCTAGTCTAGTGCCTTTTTTTAATACCTGTCACTCGAATATAGACTTTACATGTTTACACTGACAAATAATTACACTGACAATAAGCTGGTATAAGGTAGCTGAGGGTTTAGAAAGATGGATTTGCTCCTGTCAGATTTGTACAGAGGTGTGAGTGTGTTTTGTCCGCTGAGAGCATCTATGCCTCTTTTCCCCTGACCATACAATCCATCTGAACATATTTTTTTCCTTGATATAACAAAGGAGAATCTGTCCACTCCATAATAAACTGTTAAAGACTATGGAGAATGACCATCTCTGCTTTCTCTCCATTTTTGTCTCACATACACAAAACATGTTTCAAATACCAGAGTTTAATATATTTTTAAACAAGTTAATATTTTTATGTATTACAGGGTAGATGCATTAAATTGATCAAAAGTGACAGTAATGTTCTTACCAAAAAAAAAAAAGGTATTATGGTTTCCACAAAAACCATTAATCACTGAACTGTTTTCAATATTGATAAGATTTTATTCTTGACCACCAAATAAACATATTAGAATTTTTTTCTGAAAAATCATGTGACACTGAAGACTGGAGCAGTGGCTGCTAAAATTCAGCTTTGCCATCTCAGGAATAAATTACATTTCAAAAAAAAAAAAAAATATATATATATATATATATATATATATATATATATGTAATAAATGTAGTCTTGGTGAGCATAAGAGATGTCCTTCAAAAACATTTAAAAATCTTATGGACTCCAAACTTTTAAATGGTAGTGTGTATTACACAGGTGTATTCTAGTCTTAGTCAATTTGGTTACAGCTTGCAGAAGTGATGACACTCATGCGCAACAATGAATCCTGTTGAAAGTGCTGTACTGCTGTGCTTTGATAGTACATTGAATCCAGAGTGCTTTTATCTATTTATAATCAAAATAATTCTGCCCTTGAAGATAGATTACACAAACACTGTCTTGATTTATACAGCGTCTCTTTCTTGGAGATATAGGGCCATTTATCCTGTAATGAACTCTTGTAGACAACCAAGTGAGGTGATTTTTTTATTTATTTATTTATTTATTTTATTATTTTTTTTTTTTTGCTGCAGAGAATATAATAAAGGGAGTCTGGAATATTTTGGCACAGGAACAATAATGATTCAAAGCTGGCATTCATCTTCAGCTCAATTCTCAATTTCAAAAAGGTGTCCTGTCCTGACAGAACATTAACAGAGAGAGATGATATGAAGACTTCAGATTCAAAAGCCTCTAGGCGCTGTGTGAAATTTTCTTCTAATGAGCATTTTTATCAAGCTCGTATATGTTTAGGTTTAGTAATTTCACTTTAATGGCAGTTAATAGGTCATTTTCATTGCCATTAAAGTGAAATAACTGAACATAAACATACAAGCTTGATAAAAATGCTAATTTTAGAAGAAACTTTGGTAACATTTTAGAATAGGGAACACACACAACTATTAAAGGGATAGTTCACCCAAAAATGAAAATTTGATGTTTATCTGCTTACCCCCAGCGCATCCAAGATGTAGGTGACTTTGTTTCTTCAGTCAAACACAAATGATGATTTTTAACTGCAAACGCTGCCGTCTGTCAGTCTTATAATAAGAGTGGACGGGAACTCGAACAATAAGAGTCTAAAACACTTCCACAGACAAATCTAAATTAAACCCTGTGGCTCGTGACGACACATTGATGTCCTAAGACACGAAACGATCGGTTTGTGCGAGAAACCGATCAGTATTTATATCATTTTTTACCTCTAAAACACCACTATGTCCAACAGCGTTCATCACTCGTTTAGTGAGGTCTGATCACGCTCTGACAGCGGCAGTGATGTCTAGCACTCATTGAAGTATATGCGCGAGACATCACTGTCGTTGTCAGAGCGCGATCAGACCTCACTAAACGAATGCTGAACGCTGTTGGACATAGTGGTGTATTAGAGTTAAAAAATGATATAGTGTTCGGTTTCTCGCACAAACCGATCGTTTCGTGTCTTAGCACATCAATGTGTCGTCACGAGCCGCAGGGTTTAATTTGGACTTGTCTATGCAAGTTTTATTTACTCTTATAGTAGAAGTTCCCATCCACTAGCATTATTTGACTGACAGATGGCAACGGTTGGAGTTAAAAATCATCATTTGTGTTCTACTGAAGAAACAAAGTCACCTACATCTTGGATGCGCTGGGGGTAAGCAGATAAACATCAAATTTTCATTTTTTTGGGTGAACTATCCCTTTAACTACAACTTTTCCCTCAATAAACTCCTAATTTACTGCTTATTAATAGTAAGTTAGTTGTTAAGTTTAGGTATTGGGTAGAATTAAGAATGTAGAATAAGGTCATGCTTAATAAGTACTAATAAATAGCCGTATTCTAGTAATATGCATACTAATAAGCAACTAGTTAAAAGACCCTAAAATAAAGTGTTACCGAAAATTTCAGACGGCACTTAGAGGCTTTTGCATCTGAAGTCTTCATATATTCATCTGTATATAAATGATCTGACTAGACAAAGCCATGTTGAAATGTTATTTGTGTTATTTGAGTGCAAGTGTATGTGTATGTGTATCTTGGAGCAACAATTGTTGATCATCAAACATTGAATCCCAATCTCCAATTCTCTCTGTCTGCAGCCGTTGTCTTATCCTAATGTTGGCAGAATGTTATGCCTCAGTCATGTTTTTGAAGAACAAGTCATTTTGTGATAACACTTGGCTCAGTGTTAGATGGCATTGGGGGAGAGAATGTCTCTCTCTCTCTCTCACACACACACACACACTAATGCACACTAGCTCAAACAGAAAAATTTGTGTCCACCGCTCAGTGTCAGGAAATATTAAGATCTAAATCAAGGTCTTTACCCTGTAGGTTTTTGTGTGTATCAGTGGTTTCAAGCTGTTTGAAGAAAGATTTGAAGATCACTAGCAGTGCCAGCCTTTCTTTTCTTTTATACACACACAGATATTTCATAAATGACCACAGATATTGTGTCTGAATTGATCATTAAATGTACAGAAACATCTCAATGTCAATACGCCCAGCATTAAGCTTACTCAATAGGATATGTGATGTCTGGACAAAAAGAAGGGCTTTTCTCTTGTCCTTTTCTTCTTTTATCATGACGGATAATTAAATCTGTTCTGTCCTTCCACTATTTTGGTCTATTTATCACGCTGTAGTGAATGCTTGAAGACAGTAGGTTGTTTTCAAGCTTGTTTTCCCCTTTAGTCAAAATCATGAATGAAAAGGGAAGTGGTCTTATCTGCAGAGAGCAAAGCAGTGGATGAGTCACCTCTATTGCACAGCTAAAAAGAGAGAAATGGCAGTGACTTCGGTTTATTAAGGGTAACATGATGAAGTCCGTCTCACATGGCCAGAAGAGAAGGAGAGAGGAAATATGAGGAGGGGGAAAAAAAAGCCCTCGAGACAATGAAAGAGACTGAATTCTGCACATTGTCTTCAGACAATGAGGTATATTTTCCTGAGGCAGAGATCATTTTATGAATTACTGGTCAACATAGAGCACATAACCAATAACAGGATCATCTTTCTGTATTACTTTAGAAACTCACAGTGTGTGCTGTGTGTGAGTATAAAGGTTAGGACTGATTGCCTGGAAAATCCAGCCTCACCACAGTACCAGCGGATGAGTCTGATCGCCATTGAATCAATTCGATTTCTAGGGCGGAGCAAATCCGAGCAAACAGGAAGCGGAGTAAACCAATCAGAGAAGGGCGGATATGACGTTAGCAAAGCGACAAGAGAGTCAGCAGCGAAAAGTAAATAATGAATGTGTTTTTGGTCATTTAAAACTGAATTCACGGCTGAATAGAACAAACTCTCGGGTCTCCCGTGCGTAATCTTTGTTGATATTGAAGGGACTTTCGCCGCACTAGAGTGACGCTGTTTGCGTCACTGAAATAAACGAATCTGATTGCACGGTATGGTTTGGAGTTGACTCGAATCGCGACGGAGGGCGGACTGACCAGATTGATATATCTTGTAGAAGCAGTGTTAATTTTGACAGCAAATTTTGATTTAGTTTTAGTCATAGTCTTTTGACTAAAATGCCATTTAGTTTTAGTCATATTTTAGTCATCGGAAATTGTTTTAGTTTTAGTCTAGTTTTAGTCGACTAAATATCATAAGATTTTAGTCGACTAAATCTACAGTAGAATTAGTCGACTAAAATCTAATTTAGTTCAATTGTAAGCATTAAGCATTTCCAATAAAAATGCTTCCACAGATCCAATACACTGATATAGGTACTTCTGATATTCCCCAAACTGTTTATATTCACCCAACTGTACTTTGCTCACCAAAGCGGACGGTTTTTGACCGTTCAAGTGCAAAAACACGTGAAAGAGCAAAATTCAGTACTTTTCAGGGATTGACACACTATCATTGAGGTAGGCTATATTATAGATTTCATTTCAAAAATTTTATTAGATTTGATTTTTAGTTTTTTTCTGCTTTTATTGTAATTTTAGTTAAAAGTTTTAGTAATTTTTTGTGTTTATGTCTTTTAGTTTTTGCTTTTAAATGTCTATAACTTTTTATTTTTTGTTTATTTTAATACCTCAGGTTAAGCTAAAGCTTAGAAACTATTAAGTTTACATTTGTATAAGTTTGCATTTTTACATATTTATCTTTTATTTCAGTTAATGTTTATTTCAAGTAATGAAGATTTCTTTGGTTTTAGGTTTAGTTAACAATAATAACCCTTATACTTGTAAAATATATTGAATAATGTGTCAAATAATGTTCTTCCTTCCTGTGACAGAAGATACAGTAGTTTACTATGAATTAAACAGAAATTAAATTAAATACAGTTTGTTTAAACAAAATAACAATAATGTCCAGGAAAAAATAATTATAAACAATCCCGAAATACACCGTGACTCTTATTCTGAAATGTCTGCAGTCTGCACTGTAGCAGGCTGCTCATGAGGGAGATAAATATGCATTCTTACAACCGTGTAAAACATACTACCATATAAACATCGTGTAGTAAACATTGTCATAATTCATCAACATTAGCTTATAAGCAATCGCTTGGCATAAATGTGCGCTATTCATTAATTGCGCAGCAGTCAGATGTGCTGCTGCACGAGCCTGTAGAGCGCGCAACAGCGCCGCGTTTCCCGCGGTTAGATAAGCACATTACAATTCAAATGTGCGCATCTTCCACACAGGACAGCAGTTCTGACTGGATATCTTCCCAAATCGCCCCCCCCCCCCCCTTTCATTTTCGTCTCGTTTTTATTCGTTGACGAAAATTAGAGTAGATTTTAGTCATCGTTTTAGTCATTCAAAACGCATTTTTATTTAGTCATCGTCTCGTTTTCGTCCGTGAAAAAATGTCGTTGACGAAAATTATGACGAAAATTATTCGTCAACGAAATTAACACTGTGTAGAAGATATATCAGTCTGGCCTTGCCAGGCAATAGGACTGACACTGATTGTGCCCAAACAAAATCTTACTGAAAGCTAATTTTTTTGAGATATCAAATCAAATTTGGAGCACAGCTGGTTTAGATTTATGGCTTTGATTTTGTCAGTTTTAGAATAAAACATGTATCTTTTTGATGACAGAATGCTGTCAGATTTCCTTCCATGGACTGCCTTTGTAACTGCCACTTTGACGCTTCAAAAACGAATCCATATGAATCGAGTGGTTTAGTCCAAATTTTCTAAAGTGAATTTATCGCTTGTTATGATGAACAGATTTAAAGGGGGGGTCTAATGCTATTTCATGCATTCTGACATATTTACACTGTTAAAGAGTTACATTCTCATGCTAAACATGGCGAAAGTTTCAAAACACGAGTTGGGCGTATGACGGAGTATTTCTGTGCCAAATACACTCCTTCTGGTTCAGATAAGTTTCGGAAAGTTTTTTTTTCAAGTATAGCCCTGTATTACGTAATAAAGGGCAGAATTCCTCATATGGGCACTTCTCTCTGATAAGCGTGCGCACACATCACCCAGAGCAAGAGCTTTGTTCGGTTATGGAAACCGAGACATTTTTCAACAATGTCACCAAAGAAGCATGTTTTTGGTTGTGAGGGAAAGAACCTTTTTCAGCTCCCCAAAGAACCCAGCGTTAAGGGAACAGTGGATGCTTTGTTTTTCCGGGGCAGCAACAGAGTTGTGCACGTATGTTTGTTTGTTCCCGGAATTTCGGTGACGGATGTTTTGTAAACAAGTCCCAGTTGGACGCTGGATTTGCAGATCGCAGGCTTGAGTAAAACTGCATCAAATGTCAGTGCGCAAGTGCATATAATGTAAACAACACAAACATTTTCGTTTCCTTTTTATTTATAATGATGTCGCAGCTTGCAGAGAATCGCTACACAAAAGCTGTATGTGCTCGTGACTCTTTAGCTCTGCCCATGGCACGCCTCCAGGAGCTCGGCTTTTTTCGGAAAGAGTCGGTACAGCGTATCTATCTTTTATAAATATGATAAAACTAAAGACTTTTTGGAAATATGAAGGATGCAATACTACTCTATAAGTACTAAGGTTAACATGAGATTGGCAGAAACTGTGTGTTATTTACCCTTTAATTTAGGCTTTAATTTTACTCGCATTGATCAGCGAACATAAGCAGAAGCTCAACCTAACCTGAAATTCACAAGAACAAACCTGGGAAGCTCAAACGTGCTGCATAACACACGAGAATTCATTGGTTACGCAGCACGTTTGAGCTTCTGGAAGAGGTTTGTTCTTGTAACCCTTCTTGTTCTGTTTTCTTCTACTGGACCTACAAAGATGTTTTTCTTATGTTGTCTTATGTTTTTTGTAAGTAAAGTGTGGTCACATTTACCATTCATTGTAAGAAAAAAATCTGTAGAAAAACAGAAAAGACACTAGTAATTTTTTTTTTTTTCCCAGGACATTATCCATTAAGTTTACAGACATTTCCTTTAACCCTAAAACACAATACAATGTAAAAGGCATAATTCAAAATATGGGTAAAACATCTGTCAATCAATATGGAAAATTCCTTTATATTATTAACACAGTACATTGGGCACAATTTAGATATATATCTAAAATTATTTCAGAACAACATTCATTTGTAACAGACAAATGTGGGAACATCAAAGCTTGATATAAATAACACAAAAAAAACACTGAGATATAGATGTTAGAGCAAAAAGTGCTACCATTCCCGATCTCACATATACTTCTCTTAAGTGTAATCCAATGTGATATGTGTTAAAAACTGGAGGCATGTTCCTGGAAAACTGTATGGGTAGTAGAAACACACACACTCACTTTGGCATTGCCTCTCACAGGTCACTGGATGCTGCTCAGCGTTAAACTGGCTTGATCTTGAACACTGGCTTCTAATTGCAGCGCCCTCCACAAGACCACAACTCATTTATCTCTCTACTGAAATGATAGCTCCTCATTAGGTGAAGCAGCAATTAATATTCATACATTTTTACAGCTCTTTTACAAGCACTTTAATGATGTCGTAGTTGGTAAACCTTAGAGCCAAATCTAAATATTCAGTTGGAGAGTTGGGAATTATTTTGGATAAGATTATAAGTAATGGACAATTAGGATGTCAGCTTAAATTTAAGAGGTCTTTTATCTCTGCAAGTTATCAATTACAGCTCATTTATATCTGCCCCCAATTCCCCTTTTTGCCTGTTAAACCTCTTTGAATATTTTCTTTTCATGGAACATAAAGTTTTGACAACTTTCACATCCCTTGCAGTAATAAATAAATAAACAGACTAGATTAGTCTTTGGACATTGTCCCTCGTTATCCTGTTATAGTGTTCAATTGCCTCTCTTTGATGTTCCCACCAGTCTTGTCACTTTGTGAAGTCTGTGCTGTGTCCAGCTGAAATTAGTGTTTTTCAAATGCTCTAATACAATTTTTTTCACATTTTTAGAAAAATGTTGGTTTCAATAAACCTTGGTAATTATTCTGTTCATTAATAATGGACAAGCCACAGTTCATTTTAGTTTAGAATGGCTATAAATGTGTAGATTCTCATTTATGTCACTCTGGCCTGCCACATTTCTCCATTTAAATCTTAGTTTCAGCTTCAGCATGCAGTATTAAATGACAGTTAGCACAATGTATTTGTGCTGTTCTGTTCAGATCTGCATATGTACATGTACTTCAAGCCTCATTACACACATCTCTTTCTAAACAGCAAAACTTCCAAGCTACTGTTTTAAAGCTACAATACAAAAGGTTTGTGCTGATTCTGGAAGAGTTCTAAAACTGCAATGATAAATCAAATCTATCCTGAACTAAGTGTCTCAGTAAATATCCTGGGCCCAGTTTTTCAAAAGTAATCCACTAGGATTTTGGATAACGGATTGGATCAAATCTTGAAAATGTGTTTTTCAAAAGAAAAAAACGATTACATAATCGGATTAGATCACGTAATCCAATCTTGGTTTTGATCCAGATCAAACCTTTAGTTTGGGTTTTTCAGAACTTTTTTGTAGGATTTGGATTACTTTGATCCAAAAAAACAGGATTATCCTGATCGCAACAGGGGGTAGGATTTCAAGGTGGATTCCAGGAGGAAA
Source organism: Ancherythroculter nigrocauda (assembly GCA_036281575.1). Lineage (NCBI taxonomy): Eukaryota > Metazoa > Chordata > Actinopteri > Cypriniformes > Xenocyprididae > Ancherythroculter > Ancherythroculter nigrocauda. The sequence goes on from VTFQ01000006.1 coordinate 32,136,585, forward strand.
ATGTAGTAAAACTTTAAAACTAGTCAAAAAATACAACATTTTTATCATGTAATATACATACACATTTTTATCTTGCTCTTGATTAGTTTAACTGTTAAAGTAATAAATTAAATGCAGACATTAGTCTACATATTTAGCCTTTTGGTAACCTACTCTAAAGTAAAAAGAAATTTTGGTGCCATAAAACAATCCCTAAACAGCTGTAAATATCCAACAAAAATATATTTAATTCAAAACCCATATTCTTTCTATCAACATGTCCCTTTAGGGCCTCCGTAGAGCACTGGAAATCCAGATTTGGTGATCCTGAAAAGTTCCTATCCGGATCAGATTGATCCAATCCGATGTTGCTTTAAAAAACTGGCTCCAAAAGTAAGCTGGATTACGTGATCACGGATCGCAAAAAAAGGATTACTAAATCTGGATCAATTTTATCCGGATTAAACCTTTTGAAAAACTGGGCCCTGCTGTTTGAGGGTCCTCCTGGATTGACCCTCTAAAAGTGCTGAGTTACGCTTAGGCAAGAACATTCTCATATTGCTGCTGCTGAAGTTAAAAAGTTTTTGGGAAGTTTTAAAGGGCCATGAAACCCCCCTGTTTTAGCCTGGTCGTTCACACCTCTGAGCTGGAAAAACTCTGTTAAAATGGGTGTATAAAGCTCTGGAAAAGTGGGAGTGTAGAGGAGGGGAAGATGGGAGAGAACAACCAATGAAGCACAGACATACAACACACTCATTATACAGAATAATGAATATTAATATATGAGCACGGAGAGAATGACAGCAAACTCCCAAGCACAAGGGAGAAATGCAAAAGAATATTAAATAGGGCTAATAATAGGCTACTTTGATTACGTTTACGAGCACTGCAGTCTCAAAATCAGTCTTTTGTCTATTAGAATAATCGTGTCGTCGCGTTCAGATAGGCTACACCACTGTATCAGTGTCCAGTTTGCACATATAATTCATTTGAAGAAGACTTGATGAAATATGTGTGCATAACTACACCGTACTGGTTAATGTTTGGTGCAGGAGAATGTGTGAAATAAAAACTTTAAACACAGATACTTTATTCTGTATGAGCTATGTGCCACGTGGCTAGTGTTATTAAACACATCGTGGAGCTCCGCGCTGAAACCGATCATATGCGCGTTCCGCGTCTATATCATAATAACAGTCGTATTTTTCATGTGTTCGTATTCAAACTCCAGTTCTGACCGCATTGAGAGCAAAATACAAACAACACACGTGCTGTGCTGAGGGAAACAGTCTACGGCTTGCGTATTTGAACGCAGCTAGAGCAGGCAGAGGAGAATGAACAGCACTTTTGTGACAATTGAATTCTCCGCTGTAATGCGATCTCACGCGAACATATTTTCCATTTGTGCTGGTAGGTTACAGCAAAACAATCCACATGCACACAAACCTCTGCTCTGGTCGCGTCGCAGGAAAACACATTGTGTTGTAGCACTGAGGAAACGAGCACCAACGATATGTCTCTGAATGACAAGAGACCGAGGCGAGAGAAGTGACACTTCCTCATGCATAATACCGCAATTATAATCTTATGCATACTACAGCGCAGTGATTGGATTGAATGAGCTTTATGTCATGAATATACAGTACAGTCCAAAAGTTTGGAACCACTAAGATTTTTAATGTTTTTAAAAGAAGTTTCATCTGCTCACCAAGGCTACATTTATTTAATTAAAAATACAGTAAAAAACAGTAATATTGTGAAATATTATTACAATTTAAAATAACTGTGTACTATTTAAATATATTTGACAAAGTAATTTATTCCTGTGATGCAAAGCTGAATTTTCAGCATCGTTACTCCAGTCTTCAGTGTCACATGATCCTTCAGAAATCATTCTAATATGCTGATTTGCTGCTCAATAAACATTTATGATTATTTTCAATGTTGAAAACAGTTGTGTACTTTTTTTTTCAGGATTCCTTGATGAATAGAAAGTTCAAAAGAACAGCATTTATCTGAAATACAAAGCTTCTGTAGCATTATACACTACCGTTCAAAAGTTTGGGGTCAGTAAGAATTTTTATTTTTATTTTTTTGAAAAGAAATTAAAGAAATGAATACTTTTATTCAGCAAGGATGCATTAAATCAATCAAAAGTGGCAGTAAGTGGCAGTGTTCTTTTGAACTTTCTATTCATCAAATAATCCTGAAAAAAAATATTGTACACAAATATTTTGTACAATTGTACACATTAAATGTTTCTTGAGCAGCAGATCAGCATATTAGAATGATTTCTGAAGGATCATGTGACACTGAAGACTGGAGTAATGATGCTGAAAATTCAGCTTTGCCATCACAGGAATAAATTACTTTCTGAAATATATTCAAATAGAAAACAGTTATTTTAAATTGTAATAATATTTCAAAATATTACTGTTTTTACTGTATTTTTAATTAAATAAATGTAGCCTTGGTGAGCAGACGAAACTTCTTTTAAAAACATTAAAAATCTTAGTGGTTCCAAACTTTTGGACTGTACTGTATATGTCGAGAATCTACGTCAGCATGTTCGAAAGTACACGATGACATCAGATTTTGTGACGTTGCTCTGACTCAGCTTTTCAAACAGGAAGACAGAAATCGCTCTGAAAAATGCAAAAATAACTATTTTTCACTTATGAATAACATTAATGAGTACCTTTAGTGTTTTCAATGATGTGCAGCCTATACATATCTGTGTACATCTCAAAAAAAGTGTTTTGGGGTTTCATGACCCTTTAAATTATATTTAAGCGTTTTGGCTTGCAAATGTCCCTTTTCCCAAAAGCATCGTTATCTGAGTAGTACCTAAAAATATTCATAAATGATTTAGCCCATTACGTGTCAGGTCCATTATGTGTAACTTAAATGGACTTTAAAACTTTTGAACTTTTCTTTCAGAAATGAAGATAAACAAAATAAAAGCTATTAATTCATTTTGGTCAGTGTACACTATATTTAAAAATAAAACAATCATAAAATTAATAAAATTATAAGCTTAGATAAGAAAATTTTTTTAGTCCCACTCTGCAGTCTGAGCTTGTCCTGTAATAAATCTTAATTAAGATGACAGACAGTAGGATAAACCTTTGTGGCAGTCACATATTGCATAGTGGAAGTAGCAATTATCCAGTGCTTACACCTCAAACCAGATGATCTACGAATGTGACATTGCAGTCTGCAGTGTGCATCTAAATTTTTTGACCAAACGAACACAACTGTATGCTGTGGTAACTTAAACATTTCTAAAACTTAGCAATGTCATATTTATTTATTTTACTATATTCAGTAATGTTTAATAACTTAATTTGAACTTGGCTCCCATAACAAGTGAACTTCATGTTTACTTAACAAGCAACTGACATGCCATTGAGAAAACTTTGTAAAATGTTAAAAAAGCACAATGTTAGTTAAGATGATCTTAAGAGCGTGAGTGGCAATGTCATCAGGAAACCCAGACTAAAATTTTTGTTGTACAGTGTCTCCCTCATTTCTAGTTTCCTGCTCACCATGGAATGAGTTCAAATTCCTCTTTTCATTCCGACACAAACTGTTTGCATAAAGCCGCGCACACACTTAACGATTGTAAGGCCGATTATGAATGTAAATTGATACTTATGACTGATCACGCTCAAACGCATCCAGTCAGAGCCAGTTGCGTTCAGTCTGCGATTACAGTCGGTGTTCAAATTCCGTGTGTAAGTATATAAATCTGCTTCAGTCGCAGGAAACAATCGCTTGTATGTTGAGCACAGTCTTAGAATGTTTTAGGTAGTCGTTAAAGGTGCCCTAGAATTAAAAATTGAATTTATCTTGGCATAGTTAAATAACAAGAGTTCAGTACATGGAAATGACATACAGTGAGTCTCAAACACCATTGTTTCCTCCTTCTTATATAAATCTCATTTGTTTAAAAGACCTCCGACGAACAGGCGAATCTCAACATAACACCAACTGTTACGTAACAGTCGGGGTGTACGCCCCCAATATTTGCATATGCCAGCCCATGATCGAGGCATTAGACAAGGGCAGGACGTCTGGATGTGCACAGCTGAATCATCAGACTAGGTAAGCAAGCAAGGACAACAGCGAAAAATGGCAGATGGAGCAATAATAACTGACATGATCCATGATAACATGATATTTTTAGTGATATTTGTAAATTGTCTTTCTAAATGTTTCGTTAGCATGTTGCTAATGTACTGTTAAATGTGGTTAAAGTTACCATCGTTTCTCACTGTATTCACGGAGACAAGAGCCGTCGTTATTTTCATTTTTAAACACTTGCAGTCTGTATAATTCATAAACACAACTTCATTCTTTATAAATCTCTCCAACAGTGTGTAATGTTAGCTTTAGCCACGCAGCACTATCACACTCATTCAGAATCAAATGTAAACATCCAAATAAATACAATACTCACATAATCCGACGCATGCATGCAGCATGAATGACGAACACTTTGTAAAGATCCATTTTGAGGGTTATATTAGCTGTGTGAACTTTGTTTATGCTGTTAAAGGCAAGCGCGAGCTCCGTGGGCGGGGAACGTGCAATTTAAAGGGGCCGCGCGCTGAATCGGCTCATAGTTAATTATGCCCCAAAATAGGCAGTTAAAAAAATTAATAAAAAAAAATCTGTGGGGTATTTTGAGCTGAAACTTCCCAGACACATTCAGGGGACACCTTAGACTTATATTACATCTTTTAAAAAGTTGTTCTACGGCACCTTTAAATGTGTGCCCGGCTTAAGAAAATGAACGGCTGCAGATTTATAGATTTTAACTTGTTTATTCCCCTGCTGCCTTGCCTTTTCTTCTATTCATTTATGTTTAGAATTTGTTTTGCTTCTTTTCACACAGTAAGGTCTTTTTGTTTACCTTTTATTTTTTCCTGCATTTCCTTTTGTTGCTTTGCTATTTTCACATTCAGTGGCTTTCTCTTCCTTGCATTTCACCACAGTTACTATGATTCTAATGCTTCTATTTTAATGTCAGAGATTCCACTGCCAGAAAGAGCAGTCAAGTCAAGTCACTTTTATTTATATAGCGCTTTATACAATTTGGATCATTTCAAAGCAGGTTTACAGTGATCAACAGGAAATAATGCTCAATGATGCAAACAGCATTCAGTTGTGTTGTAAAGCAGCTCTAAAAAGACAATAGTGTTCAGCTGAAGTCAGTTCAGTGTTGATTCAGTTCAATAAAGTAATAATAATATTCAGCAATTTTATTGATTTGATTGTGAACTGAGCTGGATGATGGCATCACTGTTTTCTAGCTGAGTTGAACTCATTTCATATTTCATGAACTCATTTCATATTTGATGATCACAGTTATTGGAACTGAATCAGCACTGAACTGACCTCAGCTGAACAATGACACTATTTTCATTTTAGAGCTGCTTTACAGAATTTAATTCCATTTGCATCATTGAATTATTATTTTCCTGTTTATCTCTGTAAAGTTGCTTTGAAACAATATGCATTGTATAAAGTGCTAAAACAGGTAAAATTTGCAGGAGCATCTCTAGCCTTTCATCAGTTCTACAAAAGTAAATGTTTGCAAACCTGTTTGACCGATTCGAGTGTTTCATTTGCGAATTTTACATAGGTGGTTCTTATTCTAAACAGCTAATAGAAAACACACATGACATGATTGCTGAAATATTATCAGGGAAATTGATCATTGGTATACTGTTTCCATTGTCAGACAAGGATGTATCAGTAGCCTATATTTCCTGGGGCACAGTTGTATTTCTCTGAGACTCATGCCCCAGTAAAAAGGGTCTAGATACATTTCATTAAAAGCATTGCTCTTCCCTGGTCTTGGGGGAAAAGAAGTGTGGCAACACTATGGTGTCTCGGCACAATAGCAGTGGTCAGAGGATGGTCGAACTGTGGTAACCAATGTAAAGGCCTTACCCACTGAGACACCATCACCTGTGAGTCACCCAGTTGACCATTGTACAGGAGGAAATGAAAAATGATAACCTCATACTTCAAGGAAAGGTCATTGTGAACCCTGTTTTCTACTTTCATTCCTCTACCAACCAATTTCTTAGGGGATTACTGAAAGCTGACACACACTCACATGCACACACAAACACACACACACACACACACACACACACACACACAATTACCAACACTTAACAATTCGGACACTTTCTTTCACACATTCTCTAAGCCAAACTTTTTTTCTAATACTCACTTTCATGCTCCGTCTCCCTTTAGCTCTTACATACACACTTGCTTATAGTCATCAGTGACCTACTTTCAAACACTATCTCTGAACCTCTGAGATGACATTTTAAAACAAAAAAAAACATCTCTTAGCTTTTTTTTTTTCTATGCATGGAGAATAAAGTTTATTGCCTGGTTGCATAAAGCACCTTAAGTGTAATTTTCTCTTAAGATCACCCTTAGCTTGGTTTCCTTAAACTTATTGTTGCAGAAAAGGGTTTCTTTAGGTGAAATGTCATAAACCCTTAGAATTTCCCTTAAGTGTCTATTTTTCACTCAAGTGATCCCTTAAAAAACACAAAGTGTTCTTTAAAGCCTCTTATTTTTAAGTATAACAAAGTTTGGAAAACTTGGGTTTCATCCAACTGTTACACGAAGTGAGTAAGTTTAATCCATGACTTCTAATGAGACACGATCAGCCGCTTTATATGATAAACAAACTTTAATTTAGCAGTTGATTCACTTATAAACATTGATCAAATTACATACATATCACACATCAAATATTGTCAATGAAAGCTCAAACGTGCGTGTGTCACACGCAAGAACAAACCTCATCGGTTCTTGCTTGTCAAGCACACACATTTGAGCTTTCGAAACAGCCTGAATCATTTGGATTACTTTTATGTCTTTCAATGAATGGACAGAAATGATGAGAGAATATTAAAAATATCTTTATCTGTATTTTAAAGATGAATGTTTTCTTTATTTGTTTTCCTTATCAATGTTATGTTGTTTCAAAAACATATTGCTATCTGTGTTAACAAATAATGTGTTTATGACAACAATAGAATTGTCTTAAGGCAAATCCTTGGTCTCTGTCATAATTCACTTAGTGGTTTCTCTTACTTAAGAGAAGTGTTTAAAAGATAGTTCAACCAAAAATGAAAATTCTGTCATTCATTGTTAGTTCCTGATACCTAATGCATTAACTAGTGCTAAAAAAAATATTATTACAAAAGAGTTCCCACTATTTTTTTTTTTTAGAATTATTACAAATATATTTATTCTAACATTGACAGTCAGTAGACATTTCGGTCGATTGGTAAAATTGATTGACATTTCATCTCCTTGACCATTGTTTTCTTTATCTTTTCTCACTGGAGCTGAATGGCCCTGAATGTAGATGCTTTACAAGTTTAGAAAAAGCATAATTTAGCTCAGCGTTGCCTCACAAAAAATGAGCAAGCAAACACACGCTCTGGTTAGCGTGGGAACTTTGCAGGTTTCAGGTAGTCCGTGTCTTCTGTGTCCTCTCTTGTGGTGTGTGAGTTAGAATAATGAATGTCATCCTGGAAAATAACCTTTGCAAGATAATTTAGAAGCCAAATGTTGTAGCTGACATTTATACAGAATGGAGATCCTGACAAAATTATAATAAATGTAGGGAAAATGAGGGCAATTTTCATGTAATGAAATCTTTGTGTGTGGCTTGCATGTGTGTCAGGAACAATAGAGTGCTGCACAAAAACAGGTAGTAAAAGCATAAAGGTGATTCATAACCTGGATGAAAGCTTTTTTAGTTCTTCTCTTTTGAATTTGAGGGTTATATCCTGTTCCTGCTAGTAGGTTATTCGGCCAGCAGTGAAAGAGAAATGTCAAAAAATAAATTGATGTGGCAAAGAGAAAGTCTTTCCGTTTGCTACTTAAGTTGCTTGAGAGTGGGAGCTCTGATGTGCTCTGATCTACAGTGAATATCCTGAATATTGGCGAGAAGATGTCCACTATGACCCTCCATTTAATTTATATCTGTGCATTTAAAAACTGGAGGGAAAGACTACACTGTAAAATGTAATTAGTTGAGTTTACTTAGAAAGCTTAATTAAACTGCTTAAAAAACTTAAGGAAACCGATTGCCTTAAATTTAGCAAGTAAGTTAACTCATCATTTTGAATTGATAAAACTAGCTACCACACAGTACAGAGTACTTAGAAATCTTGAGTATTCACTGTAAAATGTAATTAGTTGAGTTTACTTAGAAAGCTTAATTAAACTGTTGGGCTGTAATTAAGCTTTCTAAGTAAACTCAACTAATTACATTTTACAGTGAAGATAACAAGATAATCATGAGTTTCCCCTCAGCAAATTCACTCAGTGCATCTTAGGCTTTCAAAAATACTTACTCTACAGCATAAACAACTGGCTTATTAGTCCATGGTATGTGTTTCCAAAAGTTTTTTTTTTTTTTTTTTTTTTTTTAATATTTAATTTTTAATTTTAATTTTTAATGTTTTATTATTAATTGTCCAATGTTATTAATGGTCCAATTCTCACTATTAACTAGTTGCTTATTAGCATGCATATTACTAGGATATTGGCTGTTTATTAGTCCTTATAAAGCACATATTAATGCCTTATTCTGCACGACCTTATTCTACATCCCTTAATCCTACCCCATACCTAAACTTAAAGGTGCTCTAAGTGATCCTGGGTGGAGTAACTTCCTGTTGACGTTCGAAGTGTTGTCAAACAAAACAGAGGCTAGCTAGACCCTCCCTCCTCCTCCTCCTCCTCCTCCTCCTCCTCCTCCTCCTCCTCCTCCTCCTGGACCAATTGTTGTAATGTTGGTTTTATTTGAAATTTTTAATATACAGTTAATTTTCTTTTGGTCTTCTTGTTGAAGTCAGTGGACCTATATGAGATATAAATGTGGCGTGTAATTATAATCTAAGTTGTTATAATGTCTGATAAGCCTCAGATACAAAACTTGTTAAAGATTTGTGTGAAAATTAAACTGAGCTCTAACCAAGTTAAATGAATAGTTCACCCAAAAATGAAAATTTCCTCACCCCCATTGTCATTCTGAACTATTATTGGGTTCTTTCTTCTGTGGAGCACAAAAGCAATTATATGACAAGCAAGATTATGTGAATAATGTAATTTCAGTCTGGTCCTCTCACATATAATGTACAAACCAGATTCCAAAAAAGTTGGGACACTGTACAAATTGTGAATAAAAAAGGAATGCAATAATTTACAAATCTCATAAACTTATTTTTTATTCACACTAGAATATAGATAACATATCAAATGTTGAAAGTGAGACATTTTGAAATGTCATGCCAAATATTGGCTCATTTTGGTTTTCATGAGAGCTACTTATTAGGTAAATTGGCAACATGATTGGGTATAAAAAGAGCCTCTCAGAGTGGCAGTGTCTCTCAGAAGTCAAGATGGGCAGAGGATCACCAATTCCCCCAATGCTGCGGCGAAAAATAGTGGAGCAATATCAGAAAGGAGTTTCTCAGAGAAAAATTGCAAAGAGTTTGAAGTAATCATCATCTACAGTGCATAATATCATCCAAAGATTCAGAGAATCTGGAACAATCTCTGTGCGTAAGGGTCAAGGCTGGAAAACCATACTGGATGCCCGTGATCTTCGGGCCCTTAGACGGCACTGCATCACATACAGGAATGCTACTGTAATGGAAATCACAACATGGGCTCAGGAATACTTCCAGAAAACATTGTCGGTGAACACAATCCACCGTGCCATTCGCCGTTGCCGGCTAAAACTCTATAGGTCAAAAAAGAAGCCACATCTAAATATGATCCAGAAGTGCAGGTGTTTTCTCTGGGCCAAGGCTCATTTAAAATGGACTGTGGCAAAGTGGAAAACTGTTCTGTGGTCAGACGAATCAAAATTTGAAGTTCTTTTTGGAAAACTGGGACGCCATGTCATCCGGACTAAAGAGGACATGGACAACCCAAGTTGTTATCAGCGCTCAGTTCAGAAGCCTGCATCTCTGATGGTATGGGGTTGCATGAGTGCGTGTGGCATGGGCAGCTTACACATCTGGAAAGGCACCATCAATGCTGAAAGGTATATCCAAGTTCTAGAACAACATATGCTCCCATCCAGATGTCGTCTCTTTCAGAGAAGACCTTGCATTTTCCAACATGACAGTGCCAGACCACATACTGCATCAATTACAACATCATGGCTGCGTAGAAGATGGATCCAGGTACTGAAATGGCCAGCCTGCAGTCCAGATCTTTCACCCATAGAAAACATTTGGCACATCATAAAGAGGAAGATGTGACAAAGAAGACCTAAGACAGTTGAGCAACTAGAAACCTGTATTAGACAAGAATGGGACAACATTCCTATTCCTAAATTTGAGCAACTTGTCTCCTCAGTCCCCAGACGTTTGCAGACTGTTATAAAAAGAAGAGGGGATGCCACACAGTGGTAAACATGGCCTTGTCCCAACTTTTTTGAGATGTGTTGATGCCATGAAATTTAAAATCAACTTATTTTTCCCTTAAAATGATACATTTTCTCAGTTTAAACATTTGATATGTCATCTATGTTGTATTCTGAATAAAATATTGAAATTTGAAACTTCCACATCATTGCATTCTGTTTTTATTCACAATTTGTACAGTGTCCCAACTTTTTTGGAATCGGGTTTGTAACAAAGGGAACTGGACGTCGGAGTGTGAGATCCACATGCAGGCTTTATTAAAATGAGCGTAGTCGTACAGGCAGAGGTCAAACACCAGCAAACAGATACAGGAGGGCAAGGCAAAAGAGTAATCCAAAACACAGGCAAAGGTCAAGACAGGCAGCAAGCGATCATCAAACAAAGAAACAGGGTCAAAAACACATGGCAAGGCAGGGAACAAGGAACACAGAGACAAGGGTGAAAACAAGGCTAAACAATACTCAGCAATGTTTGTGTGTTTGGGTGCAGCTTATAAAGTGTCACTGATGGGAAACAGGTGTGAGTGTGTGATTGGTTCCTAGATGGGGGAATTGTGGGAAATGTAGTCCAGAGTGATGTGTGACTGTATGTGCCATGAAAAGGTGACAATGGTGAACCGTTGACCTCTGGTGGGGAGTAGCAGGAAACAGCAGGTGCAGGATACGTAACATATAGCTTCGGAAGTTTTGGAATATAGCACTTAAGTCATATAGACTAGGGGTGTGCACGCATAGTCGAAAAGTCGATCTGTAATTATTATTCGAAAAATAAAAATACTATTCAAATTTTACTAAGTTGCTTCGCTGACCGTAAATGCAGTGAATCCATGATAAATCCCAAGCACGTAATCTAAAACTCACAGTTATAATTAAATGCACTGTGTGGCTCTGTGGAGTGTGTTAACAAGTTGATTGTTTTTGATCACATAATTTCGTCATCTGTCTCGCAAAGTTTCTTAGATGAAAATGATCTTACTAAATAATCTTACAAAATGTAATTACCTGATACCTTATCAGATAGCAAAATGATCTCCAGACATACACTTCCTTTAAGTTTTATTGAGGGAGACAGGTTTAAGAACAGAAAAAGCAAAGTGCTGTTATAAACTTTGCTTAGCACACAGTTATCTTTGTCTCTGCAAAATCTGTCAGCGGAGCATGTTTTCTCCCCCGAGCATGTAGATATTATTGATTTTCTCAACATGAGCATGTGAAACAATATAAACACGATAATTGTGATTGTGATTAGTGAACTGAAAAGGCTTTAGATAAAATGAAAAATGACAAACAATAATAATAACAGCATGCTGTTACTTTGCTGTCGAATACACAAGTCAGGAAATCATGTAAATGGCTCACTAACAATGCACTCGTCCATAATTGTTCTCAGATTGTTAATGCATTAGTCACCAATTGAATGCACAGTAATAAGGGATAAAATTACACATATCCTTTCTGAAATAAGGAGTTTTAACTGCAATGACTCAGCACATGTATAGTTTGTTTTAGCAGACATTCATCATTGTTGTAAACAAATCATGTGCACAGCTAAATTGCAATCACTTACATTATTTCAGTAAACACAGAAAGGATTCCAAACAGAATTAAGTGCGGTTGAGTAACGATGGCCGTTCAGTTCGCATTACAATGTACATGTATTGATTTAGCAAACCCTTTTATCCAAAGTGACATTAGTGGACTGCAACATAAGCTAGACCTGTTCTCCTGAATTTTAATAGCTGAACATCTTTTAAGTGAGAGTTCAGGGAGGCTGGGATGAGTTTAGTGGGATGAGGAAATCTCCCGCTTACATTAGTAACTACCAAGCTAAGCCTGGCATTCACTCACTTTTTTCCAATCTTTTTTTTTTTTTTTAACAAAAACAGAGATTACCTTCAGTCGAGCAGAGCTATTATATAAGGAGAGCATGTACATAGCCCTTCTTGGCAGATTTGTATTTTTCCAAATGAAAACCTACCAATAAACATACAGTACTCAGGTTATATTCATCCCTGCAGAAAAACCTCACGTTTCATCAAGGATAAATTCAGAGCGATAGAAAAGCAACAATGATTAGAGTATTCCTGCATTGCCTCATGAGGCCTTTTTATAGATTGACACACTTCCAAGCATCCTCTGTTTGCGGCAGTCAACCATCAAAGAAAATGAATAATTCATGAAAGCGACTGTAACGGCAGAAATTCATGTGAAGCCAAAAGCTCTTGTTAAAGTCTTTCCTCAGCAATCCTCTTGTAGAATATCCGATGAGGACTCATTACCGTCAATGGTTAGTCATTGCTGACCTTGTCTGATGAGGTCTGGCTCTCCATTTGCATTTGGTAGGTTAATGTGCACTGATTTTTATTAACGATTTCACATGGGATCTGGAAATGTCTTTGACATCAGCTCCCTAGATCTATTTTTAATGTTATTTTCTGTTTATTAACTTATTTAGAAAGCATTAATTAAGCGTCAGCGTTAGTTCAGGCAGGCCTCGTAGTCAAGCTCCGCTATCAGCTGATTCTCAAATTCCAACCCCACCCATATCAGCTGATCCAATTTCTATGGACTCCATTGGCAAGTCTAAAATAAGGCGCATTACTTAAACGCAGCTTCCGTCTCTCTGCCTGCTTGGCTGCTTCCACTGCACGCTGCTTGCAACCCACCTCCTCCCCAGCTCCTCCTTAAACTTGTGTATAACTTAATCAGTGTCATTCTGTTGTCATTGATGCATGCTCTGTTCTCAATAGGGGGATTTTCTGCCGCTCTCCCGGTTAAAAAATGGGAGGTTGTTCCCAGAAGCTGCTGCTGTTCCCGGTCTTGGCTTTCATGGAGCTCATGAAAGGACGGGGAATTTAGAACAGAGCCATACCGCCAAATTGTAACTTTAGCAAAATATGCCAATAAAAAATTGACTAAATTTTGTCTCTTGTAATTTTTGACTTAAGTGGTCCTGACTGAACTTTCATTTTAACACTAACTTAAACCCATTTATATCCATGATATCGTACTTTGAAGTATGCAGTAACAGTATTGTTTTGCCTTCCTTCCCTGCATGAAAATGAACCAAAAAACAGGTACACGTCAACAGGTTGTTGATCTGGGGTCATTTGGATGACTTTATTTGATGGATGTGTTTATTGCCCTGCTGGGTCACCAGTGTCTCACCCTCTTGGGTTTTTGCTTAGCTGGAGAATATTTCAAAGACAACTCACTGCAATGCTAAAAATAGAGCTCACCGAATCAATAGGTTTAAACTAGAATAAATAGATTGTTGGTTTTCAATTCTCACATGTCATAAAAATTGACAGATGTGTACTGCTGTCCTCTGTGATATCCCCTTCTTGAGACTTAGTGCTGAAGGACATTATTGCATAACACATTTCATGAGGTGACTCACCATTTTTCTGTTTTGCATTTTCTTCGTCTTTTGACCTGGGGTTAGTGCATTAGCAAAGGAGGAAAATACAGTAGGAGCCAGTCCCATTTGAAAGGATGGAGAATTTTCTGTTGTGTTGAATAAAGCCGGTTCACACTGTATGATTTTGGCCACGATTTGTCCGTCTGAGACAAATTTTGATAACCCTTAAAGATGATCAGATTTGCACTGTCAGAAGTTTTGAGGCACAGTCCTGCAGTGTGACCTCCTATGACAATAGGAGCACAGAATCCAATGATGCAATTAGTGAGACAACAAGCCACCACTTGCTTCACACACCCACATGTTTTTATTTTATTTTACATTCCCCCCACACTTTTTTCAAGAGAAGCCATGATCAAAATGAACACTATGATTGTTTTTGTTTTCTAGCCCCCATTCGCATCTTGACTGCTGTATAGTCTGATATTGACAACTGAGATCCCACAGTGTGACATGGATTACAGCGGGCATCATGTTCATACAGTCTTAAAAGCGACTATTAGTAAAGGACTATTTTTTAATAAAATTTTCAATTTAATTAAATTTTTTATTACTTTTTAAAAAAAGGGGATGCCAGTTGCAGACCTGGCTCACTTCTTTTTTATATTAAATATTTGTATTATTTGTGTCTATTTTTATGATTAACAGTTTGAATTTAGGCTTTTATCCACATACTCATACTCATCAACAATGTTCCCTCTAATTTTTTTTTCTCACTGAGCAAAATATTTCTCTGTTGAGCACACATTTTGGCCACTTGAGCAAAAACATACTTTATATCAGACCTGTACAATCAACATAAACACACACACAAAAAAAATGGTTTTATCATGCAACTGTAACATTTAACTTTAATGTGCCGTTTCTATTTTATTTGACCCTTGATGTAACTTAGTGTTATATTAAATAATATGTTTGAAAACAAGCAGTTCAGTCACTAAATTAAGCACATTTTAGGTTACTTGAGATTTTTTTCACATTGCTGTATAAACTGTACCAGTCTTTACCAAGAAATTCTATTAAAAAATTAATAAATAATTTCTGTCCTCCTGCAGGACAGTTCAATTCTTTATAATAATATAATATGAGCAGTTACAATGATGGTTTGGAACAACCATAATGTGTTTTTGTACAGTCAATTATTAGCAACAGACAGTGTTAAACCATCAAAATTACATGTTTATTGCTTATGAATTTCGCAGATTTTATATACCAGGAGGTTTCAAGATTTTTCGTGGCAAGGAGCCCTAAACAATCCCCTTGTGAGATCATTTTTTTTTATTAGGCTTACATTATAATATAATAAAATATAATATTTAAGTATTTAAACTGATATACAGTATTATATCAGTTTAAATGCTTCCATTTGTTTTAATATATTATAAAGTAAAAACAAACTGAAGCATTTAAACAGATCTGATAGCTAAATATTTTTAAGAAAAGTGAACATGTTAACTCTTTTATAGTTATCCTGAAACCACACACAAAAATCTATTTAAACTGAGGTATATCACTGATGTATTTTGAGTTTGCAAGCTACACCTGTGTGATTGTAAATGTCTCAGAGTTTTGTTAGCATTCTGTGCCCATCATCCGTTATTTCCGCCACTTTTCATTAAAACATGACGTTTTATTTCACATTTCTTTTCGTTTCACGTTGCCTCTCGTATTGATGTATTTAGTCCGCAAACATTACAGTATTCTTACCGCGACTGATTTGGCTCAGGGCCAGCCAGCTCACAAGCGCTCAATCGTTCTCTTTCTATGAAAACTGTAAACCGCATTCACCGGTTCTAACTCTATAGCGACAATAACTCTATAGCGGTTGTCCAGAGCACTTCAATTATTTCTCATTTAAACTACTACAATCAAATGGATTTCCCCACACATGATTTTCATGTCTGTTCTCTGCGCGGAAATTATTTTTTCTGCGCGGCCGCGGCTTCAGAAGTGCGCGGCTGCGCACGCGCGCAGCTTAGAGGGAACATTGCTCATCACCACATTCATCAACTCACACATCAGTTATGGTAAACGGAAGCTCAAGCATGTTTGTTTGGTGCGTGCGAGAACCCAGGAGGTTCATTCTCTGATGCACATGACGCGGATCTGTCACACATCCTATTTTCTCTGAACTCTTTGCATTCTTTTAATAATTTTTAACTCATTTAATGCTGTGCTTCCTAGGATACTCAACAAAATGGGAATTTTGACAAAATTTTGCATTTAACCCTGTCTGAAGCGGCATTCTGTGTTATATTTGTTCACAGAGAGCCGCTTCACAGACAGTGCGCCAGTACAGATTTTAGTTTTTTTTTTTTTTTTTGTATCTTATCGCCGTTGAATGGATTAATAGCACTTGAATGAATTAATGGTTTAATAGCACTTGAGTGTGATCATATACTGTAGTGCAGCCAAAGAATGACAGAAAAAAATGAATTAAAAAAATTATCTCATACTTATGGTGAAATTAAGCACACATTTATCTTGTTTAACACGTTTGTCATCATTTGCTATATCCAGCAAAGTAAACTATTAGATTGAAGGACAATTCTTACAAAACCAGTTGTTGAGAAGTGAGCAGAGAAAACACCTTGGTTACGACTGTAACTTCGGTTCCCTGAAAAGTGAACAAGACGCTGTGTTGAGAATTGACGCTATGGGAACGCTCTACATAATTGCGTCATGAAGCATGTGTGAAATCAGTCCAATAGCATAGACGGGTGACATCATGACCAGGAAGCTATAAAGCACACCCAGACCAAACAGTGTCTTCAGTGAACCGAGGTTACAGTCATAACCGGGGATGCTGAACGAAGTTGGACATAGTGGTGTATTAGAGGTAAAAAATTATATAAATAATGTTCGGTTTCTCACACAAACCGATCGTTTCGTGTCTTAGGACATCAATGTGTCGTCATGAGCCGCAGGGTTTAATTTGGATTTGTCTAAGCAAGTTTTATTTACTGTTATAGTTGAAGTTCCCATCCACTGCTATTATTTGACTGACAGACGGCAGCGGTTGCAGTTAAAAATCATAATTTGCATTCGACTGAAGAAACAAAGTCACCTACATCTTGGATGCACTGGGGGTAAGCAGATAAACATCAAATTTTCATTTTTGGGTGAACTATCCCTTTAATTACATACAGTTAATTTACATGAACATCACATTCAGATCTTGGTTAAATGTTACATAGCAAATAACACATGCTATTATAACTATCAGAGAGACTGTCATTACATACTTGCATATATGTCATCAAACAACATATGTGATCTTAAATGTTTTGCAGCTCATCCTCAACCTAACCACAGGCTCTACTCTTCACCACAGTGGTAACCCTACAAAACTAACATAACAGAACCCCCCTGAATCCCAACATAACACAACATTAAACATTAACTTATATCTCCATATGTTAATCTTGTGCAAAAACACACAAAATAACACTTAATTTCAACAGTTATTTATATGGTCTGATGCAAAGCATGCTGGGAATTAGAAATCTGCTGCAGCTCAACTCAATCATATTAAGTTCAGCTTACTACAATGAAATTTTGAGTTCATGCAACTTTTAAGTACAATGAACTTTCATTATTATTTGAGTGAAACAAACTCATTTAATTTAATTAATTTCACTGTTTGGTTTTACAGTGTGAGTTTTATGTTATATTCATGTATATTCATATTTATGTTATTTTATGTTATATATATATACATGATATCAGCTTCAGTTGAAAAAGGCAGCTTTTCTAGAGATGTCAATACTGCCCTAATATCTGTACTTTTAAAGAAAGATAAGGATCCTACAGAATGCGCAAACTATAGTCCATTAAGTCTGCTAAATTCAGATTTAAAAATTTATGCAAAGGTTCTTGCCCGATGCATTCAGGATCACATGCCCTTGTTAGTCCATTGTGATCAGACAGGTTTTATTAAGTCTAGACTGGCAGTGGATAATGTCAGGCGCCTCCTGCATATAATTGCATATAATTAAGGCTCCTTCAGCAGTGATGTCCCTTGATGAAAGCCTTTGATAGGATGGAGTGGTCATTCTTGTGGTCTGTTCTGGAAAATATGGGTTTTGGTAAAGGTTTTATACATATGATTAAAGTCCTTTACTCTAATCCCACAGCATGAGTACTCACAGGGCAATTGCTTTCCTCACCATTTTCTATCACTAGATCTTCGCGACAAGGGTGTCCTTTAAGTCCAGCTCTTTTTACTCTTTCCCTTGAACCTCTGGCCCAGATGATTCGACAATGCACTGAGATACAACCTATTTCCATTCACAATACTTTGCATCATGTAGCATTATATGCTGATGGTGTTCTGGTTTTCATGGAAAATCCAATACAGTCTATTTCTAGCCTGCTATCTATTTGTGAAGAGTTTGGACGCTTATCTGGTTTTAAGGTTAACTGGTCTAAATCTGCCCTTTTACCTTTAAATGAGTCGGCTAAAATGTTGCAGTATCCACCTATTATTTCTGTTGTTCAGCACTTTAAATATCTTGGAATACAAATTTTTGCTTCTTTGAACCATACTGTAACATTGCCAGAAGTAGGCAAGGACATCAAGAGAGATCTGGACAGATGGAGTGATCTGCCCAGTTCTCTGCAGGCACGAATTTCTATTGTAAAAATGAATATTTTGCCTTGACTAAATTTTTTTAGTTCTATGATACCCCTCTCCCCCTCTGTAAACTTATGGAATAAAATCCATGGTAATATCTCACAATTCATCTGGAATAGGAAAAGATCGCGTTTGAAGTTGGCTACTTTACAGAGGAAGAGGGTAGATGGGGGCATAGCAGTACCTAATTGTAAGCTTTATTTTTGGTCTTTTGTGCTCCGGCCTCTGCTTGTATGGTTTAACCCTCATATTCCTGTCTCTTGGCGTAAGATTGAAGAACATATTGTGCATCCATGGAATTTGGAAGACGTTCTTTTTTCTAATGTGTCAAATAAGCAATGTCAGCTGCGCTTTGGTCCCATAGTTTCCCATCTTATTCAAACTTGGAGGTTGGTTAAATCTAGATGCAAGATCTCCTGTAGATGGCATACACATTCTCCCATATTCAATAATAAAGGTCTGACAATTGGTGGCAGACCCATTTCTCCTTCACATTGGAGTAGGAGTGGTATTCGTCACTTGAAAGACATTTATAATGATTCTGGTTTGTGCTCTTTTCAAGATATTGCAAACTCATTCAATTTGCCAGCCTCCTCATTTTTCTTTTATCTACAGCTTAGATCGGCCCTCAAAGCATATGGTGTACCTTGGTAACAGCTTTTGCGTGTACACCCATTGCATAATTTGATTATTGCTAAAGGAAATAATAGAGGCTTGGTGTTCATATTATATAATTTTGTTTTGGAGGCCTCTTATGCCAAACTGCCCTTAGAAAGACTGTGGAGACGCGACTGCCCAAATCTGGATCCAGATTTTACTTGGGAGGATGTTTGGGTAAATATAAAGGAGGCCTCTCATAATTGACCAACAGATTCATTTCAACTTTGTACATAGAACGTATTTAACCCCTCGCAAGCTCCATTTAATGAAGAGATTATCCGACCCGACTTGTACCCTATGTGTTCTCAAGGTTCCAGGTACTTTCTTACACATGATGTGGGAGTGCCTGCTTGTTGCTCAGTTTTGGACAGAGGTAGCATCCAGATTGTCTGATCTGGTTTCAGCAACAGTACCCATAACAGTGCCTGTTTTGTTATTGAATAAGTTAATAATGTTGAATAATAGTACTAGCTGCTAAATGCTAAGATGATTGCAATGCTAAGATGATTGCATTGCTCCTCATTCACTTTCTGTTAAATGTTGGATTCTTACATTTCTGGATGTGATCTATTTAGAATTGTCTACTGCTCGAGTTAATGGTGCAAATGAAAAGACTGTAGTTGGAACACTGTTGCTGAGACACTAAAAGCCTAGTTAAGATAATTTTTTTTTTTTTTTTTTTTTTTGCCTGACTTAATTTCTGCTTACTCGTTAATTTGAGCTCCTGAACTTGAGTAATTCTCCTTTATATGTAATTTTTTTTTCTCCTCCATGTGTATATTGTATATGTATGTATATTTTATTTTATTTATGTACATGTGTATATGTTTATATAGGTATATTTACACATTTTGACTGTTTTGGGATTTTGAAATGCCCTGTAATATATTGTTCTTTTCCTTTCAATAAACATTTGATCGCAAAAAAAAAAAAAAAAAAGGAAAAAAAATAAATATGGGGTGATAAGACTAGGCCGACAGGACGAACTGAAAGCTGGTATGCTTTGCCCCTGAAAGCAAATCTGAGGAACTTCCTGTGTTGAAGGAGGATGGAATATGGACGTATGCATCCTAAAAGATCTATCATGACAAAACAGTCCTTGTATCTGATTATGTCCCGATTCACCTCAGCACAGAGATCTAAAACTGGACTTAAGCCCCCATCCTTTTTTGTAACGATAAAATACTGACTGTAAAACCCGGACTCTCTGTCAGGGGGAGGAATACATTTTAATGTTCTCCTTCCCCAGCAGAGTTTTTATCTCCTGTTTCATAAACAGAGCCTGCTGAGGGCCTGTCACTGTGGACAGGATCCCCACATGCAAAACCCATTGAAATATATTGTGTTCCATGCTGTCAAAAATCTACTAAGGGGAACCAGTCTCTCTAGTCTGGCCTCCAGAGTTTCTGAGTAACCAGTATCCAGTGCCCTGAAGCGGCGCACTGGCAGGGAATGACCGAAATGGTAGCTCTGAGACCCTCTACGTTTCTGGGCGAATGCTGAGATATGTGCTCGCTGGAGACTGCTGCGCCTTGAAGCACACAAAGTGGCAGGGTTGGCAGATTGGCCCCCTTAGAAAGTTCATGATGTCAGAACCTCTTTGCTGAAGCCTTCTTTGCGATAATATACACACTGCGTTCCAAATTATTATGCAAGAGACAAATCAGTAAGATTTCTGTACAATAAAAATTCAGATTTTAGTTTTTCTAAGAAAATGTTTGTTTGTTTATTTATCCATGTCTTTTTAGATAACTGGTATCAATCTCAGAAAAAATAATTTGCCAGATCTATGGAAACCCTACTTAGAGGTTGTTCCACATTATTAAGCAAGTCACAGTTCTCATGCAATATGGGGACGAAGAAAGATCTTTCTGAAGATGAAAAGCATGAAATGGTGCAATGTTGTGCAAAAGGCATGAAAACAACTAATATTGTGTGAAACTGAATGGAGATTATCGAATTATCATAAGATTTGTGAGTGATTTAGAGCACAGCAGAACTCGGTCAGATAAAGGCTTATTAAGGAAAGTTCCTATCAAAAAAATTAATTGTATTAAAAGGGCAGCTATAAAAAAAGCCAGTGTTGAGCAGCAAACAGGTATTTGAAGCTGCTGGTGTCTTTGGAGTCTCAAGAAGCTCTCCATGCAGGCTGGCAGTTGTACGTAAAGATGCATTTTAGCCACTCCAAACCAAAGCTCACAAAGAGAAACATTTACAGTGGGTTTAGAAATACATGAAGACTCATTTTTAAATAGCTTTATTCACTGACTAATGCCGTACTACAATGGATGGTCTAAATGGATGGATTTCTGGATGGTTGGTGAATGGCCACCACGTTCCAACAAGACTGCGACGTCAGCAAGGAGCTGGTGGGTGATGATTTTGGCTGGAATACTGGGAAGTGAGATGGAGGGTATTAAAATGACTTTTGCAAGATATGTGGAGTTCATAACTGGCCATTTTCAGCTATGGTATAAAAAGGAGGATAGTGCATAGTACAATGCACTATTGTACAATGCACTATGCACTATCCCATGCTGCAAAAAAACACCACAGCAATAAAACTGTTTGAAAATGTATTTCTACACCCACTGTAAATGTTTCTCTTTGTGAGGTTTGGTTAGTGGTGTCTAAAATGCATCTTTACGCACAACTGCCAGCCTGCATGGAGAGCTTCTTGTGACTCCATAGACACCAGCAGATTCAAATACCTGTTTGCTGCTCAACACTGGCTTTTTTTTTATAGCTGCCCTTTTAATATAATACATTTTTTTGATAGGAACTTTCATTAATAAGCCTTTATCTGACCGAGTTCTGCTGTGCTCTAAATCACTCACAAATCTTATGATAATTTGATAATCTCCATTCAGTTTCACACAATATTAGTTGTTTTCATGCCTTTTGCACAACATTGGACCATTTCATGCTTTTCATCTTCAGAAAGATCTTTCTTCCTCCCCATATTGCATGAGAACTGTGACTTGCTTAATAATGTGGAACAACCTCTAAGTAGGGTTTCCATAGACCTGGCAAATTATTTTGTCTGAGATTGATACCAGTTATCTAAAAAGACATGGATAAATAAACAAACAAACATTTTCTTAGAAAAACTAAAATCTGAATGTTTATTGTACTGAAATCTTACTGATATGTCAATTGCATAATAATTTGGAACGCAGTGTGTATATATATATATATATATATTGCGGACACATAATCTTATTTTGCCAGCACAGGTCTCACACACACACACACACACACACATATATATATATATATATATATATATATATATGAAAATGTTTTTAATATATTAAAATGCTTTAAAATTAACAATATTATATATTACTTTTAGTTAGTTGTGTTTTTTGTCATTTTTATATATTTTAATGTCTATTTAGTTTTTATTTTTATTAATTTTTATTTCAGTTTTAGTTATTTTAGTACATCAATTTAAGCTAAATGAAAATGAGAAATGTTGCCTTGACAACTAGCTGAAATAAAATAAGTTTGTTTTTTATATATCTTATTTTATTTAATTTCAGTTAATGTTTATTTTATTTAAAGCAAAAAAAAAAAAAAATGTTTTTATGGTTTTAGTTTTAATTTCAGTTTAAAAAAAATCAACTCAAAAATCTTAAGTTTAAATGGGTATGATTCCTCTGCTCTTGGTCTTGCATTCATCTTACCTTACTTAGATGAGAGAGAAAAAGAACAAAAAAGGGTGCATCCTTCTGGGGACCAGCAGAAGATCATTTTGTGATGTGAAGCTCTGCAGGTGAAGGAGCTCAATAAAGGGAGAGGGAGGCAGGGGGCTTGAGTTAGTGTGTTAGCATGTCATGTCCCCACGCTCCTGTCTGTGTTTGTGCTGAAACACGATTCACTCAAAGGAGCAGAAAGGCTTCAGAGGAGAGCTCAGCGACCTGCTGCCAAGACCCAGAGGCTTCAGATCAATGAGCACACAGCTTCTGGCAGTCTCACTCAACAACAGGCTATGAGCATAGGCTTGAAGAATTAACCACAGGCAGTCAAAAAACAAAGGAAAATGCATTTGAGGAGAGTTATGACTCACCACATGCTTGAACAAAGCTGGATTTTTGTAGGATACATTGAATTTGTTCTTTAGGTTTGGATATACTGCATGTGACGCCACAGCTGAGTGACATGCTATAGAAGGTATGCATTGACATCACTTTCCCGCTGGAACACGTTCCCTCCGCTGGACTGAGTGGCAAAAAAACCTGCTGCATGACTGGATTTAATAGGGGAAACTGCAAAAACACGAGTAAAATTATTACACTAAAGGTTGGGCACAAAAGTGTTCCTTATAACATGTCAAAAAAAACTAATCCATGGATATTGACATGCAGCCAGGAATCGTGTTTCTTGACATTTATATGTGCCTGATTTCGATGCCAGGGAAATACACAAAGCAACTCTGCCTGTGAACACTTTATATAACTACAATATAGGTAGGTTTAAATCCGAGTAATCACTTATATCAATGTTATATATATCGTCATATCACCCAGCCCTAAAATTTGCATAGTTTTTGTCAGTTTTTTTTAAAAACACCCAATTATGCAGAATATGAGATGGTAAATATTTAATTATATTTAACACAATATATAACAATATAATATAAAGGGTATGATTTTACCCCCAAATCCAACATTTTGACACAAAATGATAACTGCAAATCCATGTTTCTCTGCCTGGAGTCCAGTTGTTTCTGTTAATTAATAAGCACCGATCCATTTGCTTCTTTTTTCTGTAGCATTTGGCAGTCTGTAAAAATATACCTCAGATTTTGTGTCAAAGCTATTTGTACATTCAATCCCAAAGCTCTTTCCCGTTTTGGATGTGTTTTGTGTGTTTTTTGCAGCATTAACGCTGAAAACCAATGCTGCCACTCAAGTCTTTTGCCACTCAGTGGTAACCGCAATCATAACGGCCAACGGTGATGTGCATACCTTCTATATGCCTTATGTTTTTGAAAGAGAGAAATCAATGGGGTTATTTTAACAGACATGCCTAAAGTTCCCCTGAAACCAAAATTTAAGTTTTTTAGCTTTTAGTATGAATATGTTAGCTGGTGTGTTCCAAAACAATGACAAAATTCGTATTTAGGAGATATAAGCATTCAAAACTTACAGTCTCTCACTTCCGCTAAAATGGATCACGGATTTTCATGACATCACATCACACTTCAGCTTCTCATCAAATCTACTTTCCAATCAAATACTCTCTACTCACTAAAAAATGTTGGGTTAAAAATAACCCAACAGATAACCCAACTATGGGTTAACATAGCACCTTCCCAACTGTGGGTTATTTTTAACCCAATGGTTGGGTTAAAAGCCAGTTGGGTTAAAAAATAACCCAACAGTTGGGTTAAAAATAACCCACAGTTGGGAAGGTGCTATGTTAACCCATAGTTGGGTTACTTGTTGGGTTATTTACTAATTATGACTATTAACTTTTATTCATGACATTATTTTAATATATAAAATACACTTTGTTTTCTAGATTGTTTATTTGTATAAAATAATATGTTTTAACAAATATATTTTAAATTACAAATGAAATATTGTGGAGCCATTTAATGTAAATATAAGTGTTAATATTAAATTCAAAACCTATGCAAATTTGTACAAACAGTACACATTCAAAACCTACACAAACATGTACAGAGTAAACTCAAAACATAAATAAAATATGTATACAGAACACAAAAATTCAAATGAACACTATTTAAACCTACACAAAAGTGTACAGTAAATATTAAATTCAAAACCTATAAATTTGCAAACAGTACACAATTAAAACCTATATTTAAAACCTTCGCAATGTAAACTCAAAACATACATAAAATATGCACATATACAGAACACACAAATACAAAATGAACACTAAATGAAAAACTATGAGTACACATAAATTCATAACATTAAATCCTTCAATAAATAAACATATCACACATACAGCAGGTGCTTGAGGTCCGCAGTGAGGTCGGCCACAGGTAGGAATAATGGAATAGGAATCCAGTTCTATTTTGTCAACACTGTACATTGTATGCATTGATGTGTTGTAAACATACCTTAAGTAATAAAACCACAAATATGTTGGACCTAATGATGATGATCAAAATTCTTAAGGAGGCAGCAGTGTTGAAGGAACCCCTCTTAATAGTCAACATTTGAAGTGGATCCAAAAAATATATATATACATAAAAAACTTGGGAGTTCTCTTTGTCCTCAAGGCATCAAGTCATGTGGATCCTGGCTTGTCTCACTGCTCAGGTAATGCATTATATTAGTGCCAACCTTCAAAGAATAAATAAAGTTTAGTTGGCATGCACTGTGACAACATAAGCAATGTAAAATTATGTAAAAGTTACACTGAAGCAGTGCTGTACTGAATTAAAATATAGTCACTGCATTACACCTGCTGTTAAAGGGTTAATTCAGCTTCCCAAAGAGCACAGCGTTAAGGGAACAGTGGATGAAGTTTCAGGGCTCGACAATAAGGACTGCCCGATGGCAGAGGGGCCAGTGTGAACGACGCTCAGGACGGTAGACGGAACGGTCACTTGTCTGATCAGGCCAGTGTTGTAGGGTATGCAATATATATCGTCTATGTCTATGATATCGCAATTGTTGATTTAACGATCTGAAATTATCAAGTATGTCCCTCAATTTACAAAACCAAACAAAAACACACTCATTGAGCGCACGCATGCAATATGTGACGTAGTCTAGTAACAGTTAGGTTAGACTAGTGCGCGTGCATATTTAGAGTGTACACTTTCACTGCGCGTGGTTTAGTCTATTAAAATGCCTTTAGAATGACCCAGAATTCAAGGTAAGGGGCAAAAATGCTCCAGTATATCCTTTATATTTATATCACTTAATATAGTTAACCAATATTACACAGCGCAATTTTTCTCCAAATATCAATAATTTCAAATGTGATATTGATTTTATTCGGCGTACAGTTTAATGAACAATAACTTAATATCAATGGACTTTAATTTTAGACACTAAATAGCCTGTTTCACTCTATTTCGCCAACGAAAATAGTTCCAAACAAAGTCCACAGAATTGTTTTGCGTCTCTGAGCAACACTTCCTGAATTGATCAGCCGTTTTAATGAATCGGTTGAATCTCAATGACTCGCTCATTAGCAGGGACTTGCTGCCACCTACTGGCGGGTTTAATTTCAGGTTTAAAGTGTCTTTTCATTTTTTAAATAATTTCAAATAACCCTTCTGGGCCATAAAAATTTTAGTTGCGTGGACTCTTAATGGAGGGACAGAAATTTCTTTAAATATCTTTAAAAAGATTTTGATTTGCGTTCCAAAGATGAACATATCTTATAGTTGTGGAACAACATGAGGGTGAGAAATTAATGACAGAATTTTTATTTTTGGGTAAACTAACACATTAACAAGCAGAATCAATATGTACAGAGCAGTGTAATTTATCAAAGCTCATTTTGCAGTGTTGCTTTTACTTACAGGGTGATTGTCAGTTAAGCTGTGCTTCATTTCAGCACCATTTTCCCATCTGTGAGACATGGCGATGATGGCAGGACAGTGGGAAGGGTTTTGAAGGCAGTTTCTCCATGGCCATCTTTGAAAGACAAGTTTAAAAAAAATTGTATTTATACCATGTGTGTGTGGACAAATTTCACAAGCATGACATGGTCAATACATTTTTCCCAAAATAAAACAACCCTTCACTATTCTGAACATCATTAAACTCAGCATTCCATTTCTTCAATAGTTTTTGTTCCAAAGGAGGTGTTGTACGTCTAATGAACACATTAGCTTGGCTGTGAGGACTTCTTGCGTTCTTTTGATACTAAATCGTTGTCAGTCATTAAACAACTTGGATTCTGTTTAAATTAAAACATAATGTATTAAAATGAAGGAAGACAACTGAGAAAAAAACAAAACAAGAGTAATAAACTGTACCCCAGTGTTTACCTGGTTCTGTAGTAGCCCTAGCACTGCACATTTTGTCTTTCTAATCCTGATTTAACTTACCAGCTTGTTAGCAGAGACTCCAAGGCCGTAAAAGGGTGTCAGATAAGGAAGACATCAAAAATGTGTATTGCTGGGGATAATCTAGGACCAGTTGAGAACCACTGTCATCCAGCAGCATAAAACTTTCATCCACTTCTTGCTCTGTGTTACAATAAAACAGAAAAATGAAATATTGACAGTATTTTAAAAAAGTTGTCACTTATTTAAATAGCTTACCTTCAAATGTTTCCATTAAATAGCAGGTTGTTGTAGTCTTTGCTTCACAAATTATTCCATTTGTCTAAAACACAAGTATAAACACATTTAGTACAACACAAATGCAAGAACTAACATAACGTTAGCTTCATAAGAAATAATAGTACAAAGATGCTTCAGATACCCCTGTAATACATTTACATGCATTACTATATAGAACATGCATTATTAATATACCACATTTCTGCAAATACCAGATTTGCATTTAGTGTTACTACAGTAAATCTAATAAACAGTAGGTTATTTATCGATAACTCATGAACTAATCGTTCATTGGTTGCACAACGTTTTTCCAGCTTTTGCATAGAAGCTGTTGGGAATATTGCGCTTTTTCATCTTACAGTATTCTTAGATTTTAGCGAATTCAAACAGCCCTGTTGTGGTGCCGTATGTATGTCGAGGATCGAGGACCGAGCCCGCGCTGCATAGGCCGAGCTGATAAACGGTCCGTGCGGCGCGGCTCGGCCCAAACGGCACTTTCGTTCCGCATTTCTAAAAGACCTGTACAAAAAAAGTACTTTTTTAAAGTCTGAAGCTCAAATTTAGTTGTCATGAAAGATTATCACGAAGACCGTAAAACATGCGTAATATTGGATAGTGATTACTGAGACCTAACGATCTTCCTTAGTAAAAATATAAAATTCAGTTTTAGAATATACGTAAGTTAATGTTTCACTACACAATACCTAATGTTATAAAAGTTTTATATACGAAAACGACATGCTTACCTTCATAATCAGGCTGCAGCAGCTTCTTTCCGTTGACTGTCCCTGGACCGTTAAAATTTGAACCGTCACGGGATCCGCATTTAACCCAACAGATGGGTTATTAATAAAAATAACCCAACGATTTTAAAAATGACCCAACATTTTTGGTAAATAACCCAACCTAGTGACCCAATATGTGTAACCCAACGGTTGGGTTAATAAAATAACCCAACGTTTTTTACTGTGTAGAATCTGAAGTCCCACCCCCTCCTACACTATCAACAGACACTGAAGCTGTGGCTGAAATCGGTCATTTGTTCAACATTTACTATTTTCTACATGGTGAATGGCACATAGTGCACTATATAGAGAATATGGAACGATTCAGACAGTGTAAATACGCTTTCCATTTCCTACTTAAAAACCCCAGATGGCAGAGAGCAGCTCAACCCTGACTTGAATAAAGGCACATCTCCAGGACCTGCTATAGGTAGCGCTCTACTCCAGCTCTAACTATAGTAGTAAACATGGGTCATACTAGAGCAGCTAATGAGGCGCCCATCCAATGGGGAGCATACATCCCTACTTCAAGACCCAACAGTAGTTGGGGAGGGAGGTAAACAAAATAGAGAGAATATATATTGCCCTACATAACTCCAGTCACCATGAACCGCGAGGTACAAACACCTGACTTTCATTCCACAAGAAAAAAATCAAGCACAAGAGGAGCTCCCTCATCACAGCTCATAACAGGGAGCGCATTCAGCTCCCTCAAGATAAGGAATAAGGCTCACAAACCTATATGTGGGGCAATGGAGGAAGTGGATTATTGTTTTAATAACACCTGCCTCGACTCTTACTGCATCTAATTCTTCAGAATTAGGCATGCTCCATTAACAGTCAGGTTCGAAGCGGCCATAGAGCAGCTTCCTGAACCAACAAAAAAGCAACAGAGCAAGCAGGTGAAGTCCAAAAGGAAAAAAAAAAAAACTCTTGTCTGACTCCTCTCAAAGCTCCACCTACAATCCCAAGATCAATTCCATCTTGCCATCTCGGCAGCCGCAGAACCTAATCTGCAAGGTGCAAATGCTAGATTCCCATCTTCGAGAAAGAGTCAAGCAAAGGTGAATGCACCACAATGAATGCATTTAGCTCCCAGCTGAATATGCTTCATGCATATGCTAGATTCTAATATCAAGAGAGAATCAAGCAATAACAGAGCTTCTAACAGTGAATGCATTGCCATGAATGCCCTTTAAACCCTTTGAGAGCCAAACACGCTCCATGCAACACCCTCGGAAGAGAATAAAGCAAGAACAGAGCTTACTGTGAATGCAGTAAGCACACCCAGATTTACAAGCAGCTCCTGAAGACAAAAAAGTTGATGATGTGTATTACAGGCACCCTTTCATACTTACGGGAGTTCCATTGGTGACATGATCTAATCTGTTGTCAGCCAATTCATTGGCGTGTTTGTCACACGTGCTTCAGACACCGGTCATGCTGAGGGTGTTCCCCATAGCGTCAATCCAAGATGTTGTGTTGAAGTTTTACTTCAAAAGGAAACTAATACTAACCTAACATACATAAAATAAGAACAAAGAAACTAATTAGAAGCAATAGGACAAAAAAACTACAATAGAACAAAGACACAAATGAAATAGACCTACCAGAAAACTTAAAGCACTAGAAGAAATACTACATAATCAAATGTTCAAAAAACACTGCATAGTTTTTACTATGCAAATTAAATGATGCAAATTAGTGATTCAATCTGTCTGTAAATTCAGTTCTGTTTCATTTATTTTACAAAAATGTTTGAAAAGTAAAAATGATCAATTTCCCTGCAGAGATCCTGTCCATGTTCATTCTTATATCAGTGGCATATGTTTAAAGGTTTATATACCAAAAATATGGTTTTAGTTTTAATTATGGTTTACAAGTTGTTGTATACTGTTAGAAAAAAATCTGTAGAATGGATTATGTCCTAGCAGAAAATTATCAGTACTTTTTCTGTTAAGTATACACACATTTATTTCAACCCTTCAACACAACACAATAAAATGCGCAATTCAAAATATGGGTAAAATATCTGTGAAAAGCATTGATTTGAAAGCATAAAATCCCACAATACATGAATATGCAGCCAGAGCAGAGTCTGCAAAGCATCATGAGAGATGGCAAGTACAACTGTATTCTCTTAATTACAGTAATTACAACATGACGTGAACACAGCGTAAGCTTGTTGTTTTGGTTCAGGAGGAACTGCAAAAGGTTTCCGGTGTTTGTTTGTGGTACTCAGTGACTGTCTGTCTACTCTGCATACCCTCATTTGGTCTCATTGGACCAAATGCAATAATTAGACGAACATTTTTTGGTCTTGAGACTTCCACAGAAGATAGAAGTACATTGTTTAACATTTTTTTACCACTTTTATTATTGATTTTGATAAGTAAAAATTATTTGTGTTAAAAAAATATATACTGTAATTAAAATGTTCATTTTAAAAATACAGAAACAAAATTATTTAAAAAAAGTAAAGATTCTGAAAGCATTGAAGGAGATCCTATAATAATTTAATACAGCTTTACAGTAGTAACAATAAATGTTTTATTATATGATATGTGTATTTTTAAATATGATTGTTTTGTTTTGTGATTATCGATACCCAACTTAATATATGATATTTACCATCTTAAATCATGTCATGGTTAATTAACTCATGTAAATATTAGATCAAATTAGCGCAGAATTTACTTTGGATTGCTGTCCACGATCGTGTCAAGGATCAGCCAAATTTCCACATTTTTTACATTTATTTTTATTTATTTATTTATTTACATTTTTACTTTATGTATTTATTTATTTAATTATTTATTCATTTATTATGTCAATTGATTTATTTGTTACAAAATAGTGAAATTGGTTTTGAAGCAGTACATGCTGGATGGCATGTTTATCCTTGCAGAAATGTCTGGGTAAGTTCCTCCAGATGTCCACTTATGATTTTCTGACTGTTTTGTTTTTTATGACAATAGACTCTTATTTATTATTTGGCATTTGCTGAGGAGATTGGTTGACCGTCATCAATGATATGAGTGCCAGCTGGGATGGTGTGAACACAGAAGGGGTTTGCAAACTGGCCAAGATCTTGAACTATGAGTTAATTCATTACAAATGAAATGGCAAAAAAATGCTTGATTGGCATCTTGTGATAGAGTTGCAAGTAAGGGAAGCAGAAAGGACAACAGACACAAACTGTGGATATGTTGGCATGGATCAAAATCACAGAACCACAGCTGTGACAGGCAATTTTAATTGCACTGTTCGCTTTTCAGATGAAGCAATTAAAATTGTGATGTAACAGGAATATTGCAAAATAATTTGTTGATTTATTTGGTTCCTGCTTTTAATACTGTAGTCAAGACCATTTGGGATTTCTTTTGAAATTAAAAAGATTATATATATATATATATATATATATATATATATATATATATATATATATATATATATATATATCTTAAAATACAATTGTCTAAGGTACCGTTGTCCAAGATATGTATTGTTTGATTTTCAAAAAGGAGACAATCAGTGCATCTTTAAGTCTTAGAGCCTCCCATTTTAACACATTAATAACAGACAATGTAGCTAATCCTTAGCATACTAAATGACTCTCTTGTTTCTATAGATTTTGTTTTTCAGTAGCAGTTTGAATTCTGTAGTACATTCAGACAAAGAAAAGAACAACAATGTGGCAGAAAAGATGATGCCTGACAGAAAAGAAGAGATTTGTTGGTGATGTCAGTGAGTAATCTGACATGGAATTATCTCTGTTAGCTGCTTTCAGTGACATTAATGAATTCATTCACTGAGAAGCATTGAAGTTGGTTTTTGAAGATGTCATAACTGCTTTTGTCACTTTTCTCACATCCGCATTTTAACTTAAAGTTAACAAGATTTACTTTTTTTGACATTTTAATAGTAAATTCAAGCAGATCATGAAGATTTCACTTCCCAGCAGATGATTCACAAGCTGGAAAGGAACAGATTGCTGCAACAAGAGGTGTTGACTGAGTGCTTATATTTATCCACAAGCATAAAAACACTCACAGATGATGATGATGATGGCAAATGAGGAGCAAACAGAGAAAATGAGCATTATGTAAAAGCCAAACTGTTCATGTAATCTCCATTGTGGTGACTGTGATTATATTTTGGATCAACAATTAAAAAGAAGAAACTAACATTTGATGTCTAGTTAGGAGACTGTTTGATTTAGTTCAGCAATTTTCTTAGAAGAAAGTTTGATGTCACTTAAGTTTTCAGATGATTTCCCAATTGTTCTGCCAATTCTACACATGCATGCCTGATGACTGTACGAGAAACAGAATGACTAATGTCACAAAGAAATAGAGTGTCACAGGTACTGTATGACGTCAGAACCTGGAAGACTAATTCACCACTGACTCCTTTGAGATTTTCCTATGGGGTTTTATAATAGGGTTTTACGATTTATGTGTAAATAAAGTGTGGTAAACATAGCTTCACTATACTTTTATACTAGACTATACTATACTTTGTTTTGTTCTACAACATACACCCATAGCAAAAACGCAAATTTTGAAGCAGTTATGTACATTTTTGAAAATGTACATTTTTAATAAGTAACTACATAAGACAGCTTGGGGTGTGAATGTGTGCAGTGTATGTTGTAGACAAAACCTCAAAGTATGGTCAAGTTATGTTTACCACAGGCTTTATTTTACTCCTAAATTGAAAAACGCCATTATAAAACCCCATAGGAAAATCTTGATCTGTTTGTGTTTGATTAGACCTGGAATTTAAAGACTTTGGTGTTCACTCTGCTATTGATAGAGCAAACAAATGACAAGAAAATGACTATGTACAGATTTAGAAGATGCCTTTAGAATGCATTTTGAATCATTATTCAAATTGGATTCTGTTTTTGGAAAGTGGAGTGGAACTGCAGCACTATCAGAGCCGAGGGCAACAAAGGATTATTTTAAGCTTTAGTCATACATCATTTCAAAATCATTTCTATACAAGCCTCAAAGTGGTCATGCTGATCCCATATAGAGCATGAAAAATGTATATATATGTTAACCCCTTAACTGTCACTGTCCCACTGGCTTTTTTCCCCATCACATATTTTAGTAATCATCATAAATTAGGTATCATTCGCATGCTTAAACATTCAAAATTCATCCTTTTGAAATCGGACATTGCTAAATGATGTGTCCAACTTGCACAATTGGGTATTTCAGAAACCAAATTTGGAACGCAACTTGGTTAGGCATATGGCTTTGATTTTATAGCAAATTTTATAGTAAAAATTATTTTGTAAAATAGACATAAATGTTTAGTACAGTACATTTGCTTTACAGTAACGTTGAACTTCTATAATGTAGGGGAATTTTACAGTTAAAGACCCAAAAGACCAGATATGATTAATGAAGACACGTAGTCAGAGTTTAAAAAAAAAAAAAAATTGAGGACAATTTTACTGAAGAATAGTTTGCAGTTTCATCAGCAGAAGCCAGCTTCAAGTCTCACATTGAGTTTGTAGGCTGCTCTGTGTACATTCATATTTCCACAGTAGTTATACTCTAAAAGAGTCTACTAACTATGCCATTACTTCAGGTTAACTGATTCTGATTGGCTAAGAAAAACAGACAAAATTAGTAATTTTTCACGCATGGACTGATAGACAGAAGGGTATCTCCATCCATCACGATTATGACACTTGGACCCTGGATTTAGGCACAGGATGTCCTTCTAGATCATGACAAGGTGTCTGCAGGTCTCAAGCAGAGTGCCAGTTTTAAACGAGCACCAATACTAGATACCTGCACACAGAACACTAGCGCATATACAAAAATACACCAGATTCACAGCTTCTTCAAGGTTGAAGTTGGCCCAGGCTTTAACTATAACAGGAAATATTCCCAAAACATACTGATAAGTTGTACTTTTCTCTCAGTGAGAGGTAAAGACAATATTCATCATTATTTTCTAGTGATTGAAGACGAAAAAGAAAATAAATGCTTTAACATACACTGTAAAAAATGATTTTATGGTGAAGTAAATACTACAGAAAAAAACAAACGTAATTTCATGGTTTAATTCAGTGTTGTATTGTTTGAGTAAAATGTGTTGCAAAAGAAACTTCAAAAAGTAGAAATTACTCAACCTACTCAACTGGCCAAGTTAAAATTACTTATTTTCTTAGTTAAAGCTGCAGTCTGTAACTTTTTTTGGTTAAAAATGATCCAAAATCATTTTTTGAGCAAGTACATAACCAGCCAGTGTTCAAAACTATCTCATTATCTTATCTCGATTCACAATGGTAAGCTTGTAATAATGTTTTATAATAAGAGCGACATGGTGGATTTCCGCAGGAAATTTGAGCATGCAGCAGTTCCTCTGTGCGTCATTACGTCTCATCCGTAAACAGAAAGGAAGGAGTCCCGTTCAGGCTAGTCGGTTTTATCACGTGAGGATGCTGCTTGTAGGGAATCATTTATAGCCTGTTCTCACAGCAGCTGAAATAATTAAACTTATCATTTTGATGGCGGATTGTAATCCAGAAAAGTCCAAATGACAACTGGACATTCACTCGTAGACAAAAAGCAAAAGACTTTGGACTGTGGAGTGGCTACAGAAATTGAAATCTACAGGTAACGCTAATATACACTAAATACACATAGTCACGCAATGCTGATGTTGTTAACATTAACAATTTGAGAACAAAGTATAACAGTAATAATAATTTGCACGGTTTGACGTGATCCGAGCTAAGCGATCATGAATCATCATTGGCAGCATGATTTATTGTAGGCCTAATGCTTTTTTCCTCAGTTGATCAGAACAAAAGTGGCAGAAATGTTACTTACTTGTTCAGATGATATTTTCCAGTGAAAATTCTTATATTGGTCATACTTTAAAGATGTAGAATCTGTGATTCTGAACTTCAGTATCCACACCGGTGTAATTGACAGCAAACATTAGATTCATCCGCGCTGACGAGCTGTGCCGAGGCACAACGCACATACAGATAACTGTTCCGCATATGACTGCAATTGCAGGTTTCAAACAGAGATGGCGACAAAGAGGAAAAATGCAGACTGCAGCTTTAAAGGGATAGTTCACCCAGGAATGAAAATTTGATGTTTATCTGCTTACCCCCAGCACATCCAAGATGTAGGTGACTTTGTTTCTTCATGTAGAACACAACTGATGATTTTTAACTGCAACCGTTGCCATCTGTAAGTCAAATAATGGGAGTGAATGGGAACTCTATCAATAAGAGTTGAAAAAACTTGCATAGACAAATCCAAATTAAACCCTGCGGCTCGTGACGACACATTGATGTCCTAAGACACGAAACGATCGTTTTGTGCAAGAAACCGAACACTATTTATATCATTTTTTACCTCTAAAACACCACTATGTCCAACTGCGTTCAGCATTCGCTTAGTGAGGTCTGATCGCGCTCTGACAGCGGCAGTGATGTAAATACTGTTCGGTTTCTCGCACAAACCGATCGTTTCGTGTCTTAGGACATCAATGTGTTGTCATGAGCCGCAGGGTTTAATTTGGATTTGTCTATGCAAGTTTTTTCAACTCTTATTGATAGAGTTCCCATTTACTCCCATTATTTGACTTACAGACGGGAACGGTTGCAGTTAAAAATCATAATTTGTGTTCTACTGAAGAAACAAAGTTACCTACATCTTGGATGCCCTGGGGGTAAGCAGATAAACATCAAATTTTCATTTTTGGGTGAACTATCCCTTTAAGTAGAGTTACTTAATTAGACACTCAAATAATTTAATATTTGAAGGATAAATGTTGATTCCAGAATCCAACCCTTCAATAACTTTTTTACACTTCAGCAATAATCTGCTGTGTCTTCTTTAGGTCTGTTATTCCATTCTTTTTGTTCTTCTATTTCTGAAGATGGCTATTGCCCTTTGCAGTCTCTTTGTTCTTATCTGCTCGAGCACTGAGCATCTCCATGGTTATGAGCCTGTGATAGGTCAAAAAAAAGGCAACAATGTGATTATCGTTTGGTTATCTCATTCCCTGTTGAATGCATTGTTAGCGACAAAGCCTTTCCATGGCAACAACTGGCTGTGAGTGGCAGCAAGTTTGCTGATATCTGAGTGGAAAGCAGAGCTGGAGGGCTAGTGCTGATGTCCTGTCCAGTGACCTGGAGTTGTGTTGAGGGTCTGCAGTGCAACAGCTCACAGTTCCACTCTCTGTATTATTATGAGCATATAGCTGAATTTTCAGTGGACTTGTGTATGGATGGTGTCCATTTACATTCTGCAAGAAGCATCACATAGACAACATTCAATTAATGTGTTTGCTATATCAGTGCGATCACTGATGACAAAGTACAATTCATAAATCAGAAATACAGCTGCCATTTAATAATCATGGTACAGCATCACTGTATCAGGAAATGTCCACCGAAATACGGTTATAGCTGAGAAATGAGGAAAGAAAAGCATGCAGCTGAAATGTGATGTTATTATTTGCATATCTTATTCATTATTACACCTCAGCAACTTTCATTTGTGCTGCTAATGAACCGAGCAGAATAAAGACCAAAGGCATTCTGTCATAACGCTGAGATTATTATTCACAAATATTCTCATTATTTAAAAGTTAAAGTACAAGACTGAACCTG
Source organism: Ancherythroculter nigrocauda (assembly GCA_036281575.1). Taxonomy (NCBI): domain Eukaryota; kingdom Metazoa; phylum Chordata; class Actinopteri; order Cypriniformes; family Xenocyprididae; genus Ancherythroculter; species Ancherythroculter nigrocauda. Next base: position 32,173,501 of record VTFQ01000006.1, read on the forward strand.
TAATGATTCATCATGGATGACCACGATAGATCATTATGAGTGCTTTAGAGCAATATATTTCAACAAAGCTAGTTAAATATTAGTCATTTTCTTCCTCTAATTAATCTAAATGTCTGTTTGATTTATTTATTTATTTTTGCATGAATGCATTGGGTAACATCCTTCTTCTGTATAGAGAATACTGTAATTCAAAGGTCATTTCAATGTTCCTTTCATTTGCTAAAGTACCATCTTGCATGTGTGTGACTTCTGTAAAGATTTAATGTACAAATCTACGAGTAGTGCTCATTAGAAGGTGAGATCAAATTGGCAGTGAAGTATTGATAGTCAACATCTAACAGGTTAATTTATTATCATAGTCTCTTAGCTATGGTCAACACTTTTCATTTCACACCACGTGCCACACTCACACATTCACATGTAAACATTTATTCTACAAGACATGACTGCCAGGTTAGATGTACTACAAAACGGAAGATAAGCAGTACAGTGCTGGGGGTAACGAGACAGTTCAAATGGAAATGGAAGTGTGAGAGGAGAAAGAGAGAGAGCAAGAATGAGAGAAAGCTTGAAATATATAGTGCAATGGATGCGTGTTTGTAAATGTATATAGATAGATAGAAAGAAAGAAAGAAAGAAAGAAAGAAAGAAAGAAAGAAAGAAAGAAACAGCAAAATCACCAGAGTTAAATCAACTCTGCTCGGAGTACATATGGTCCCTCTCTAAATACTGTTAACACTGAAGCAGAGTTAAAGTTAAAGGGTTAGTTCACCCAAAAATGAAAATTATGTCATTATTGACTCCCCCTCATGTCGTTCCAAACCCGTAAGACCTCCGTTCATCTTCGGAACACAGTTTAAGATATTTTAGATTTAGTCCGAGAGCTTTCTGTCCATCCATTGAAAATGTATGTGCGGTATACTGTCCATGTCCAGAAAGGTAATAAAAACGTCATCAAAGTAGTCCATGTGACATCAGTGGGTTAGTTAGAAGTTTTTAAAGCATCGAAAATACATTTTGGTCCAAAAATAACAAAAACTACGACTTTATTCAGCATTGTCTTCTCTTCCAGAATCCTTTCCACTGAATTGATTCCATTGAATCCTTTCATCTGTCTGCGTTGGTAATGCACTTTTACGTCGTTGTTTTTGGCGATTAGGACATCCGCGACATGCACACTTACTCACTATTTTAAAAAAAAATAGCTTGAATACAGCGTGCGTCTCCCTCAGACTGTAAACTAAACTCTGGCGCACCAGATAACACGTCAGCAGCGTCTTACGTCAGCAGTGCGCTGCGGTTCACTGAGGAGTCGTGAACCCGGATGAACAACAGACCCGGAAGAGAATACAATGCTGAATAAAGTCGTAGTTTTTGTTATTTTTGGACCAAAATATATTTTCGATGCTTCAAAAACTTCTAACTAACCCACTGATGTCACATGGACTACTTTGATGACGTTTTTATTACGTTTCTGGACATGGACAGTATACCGCACATACATTTTCAATGGATGGACAGAAAGCTCTCGGACTAAATCTAAAATATCTTAAACTGTGTTCCGAAGATAAAAGGAGGTCTTACAGGTTTGGAAAGGCATGAGGGTAAGTCATTAATGACATAATTTTCATTTTTGGGTGAACTAACCCTTTAATGAGATAATTAAGTGATTAATTAAGTGATGAATGAGCATTAGTGATGATCACCTGCTGTTAACAAGCAGAATCGCTGAAGAAAAGATAATCCTCCTCTACTGAGATCTTGAGAGATATATCTTTTATCTTCAGTTGATTTCATCTAAGACTGTGGCTAAAGTCAGTTGTAGTTCTTGTGTTTCTCTTTTCTTCAGTGATTCTGCTTGTTAACAGCAGGTGTTCATCACTAAAGCTCAATCATCACTTAATTATCTCGTTAACTTTAACTCTGGTTAAGTGTTACTTTAACACTATTTAGAGAGGGACCACATGTACCCCAAGCAGAGTTGATTTAACTCTGGTGATTTTGCTGTGTAGTGATAGATATACATTTAGATGGATGGATGGATGGATGGATGGATGTATATATAGAGGGATAGATTGAGAAGATATTTGTATGGATAGATAGGTGGATAGATGGATAGTTAGACATTTAGATGGATGGATGGATGGATGGATGGATGAATGGATGGATGGATAGATGTTTTGACGGATGAATGAATAGATGGACAGACATTTAGATAGATATACAGACAGATTGATGGACAGACATGATATTTTATTTCAGCAGTCATGATATTTTAACAGTTCAATCTGAAGCATATTTGTCCTCTCAAGGTAAGTTTGTGTGTTTATATCTTTGTCTGAATGTTTTCCTAATCTTGCCTATTTCCATCAATCACATTTTCTTTGGGCCTCAAGAAAGTGGAGTGTGTATTTGTGCCGCCTGTCATGTTAAATAAGCTCCCTGATTCATCTTGGTAGTTGCAGACGCAGGTGCAGAAGAAAGAGGGAATACCTGAGAAACTTTCACTAAACCCCTGACTCACACTTCTCTCTCTCTCTCTCTCTCTCTCTCCCCCTCTCACAGCACAGCTGGATTGAACAGAATGATCACTGACTTGAGGAGGACCAGACTCTCCTAGCTCACACACACAGCCAGAGAGAGCAGAGAGAGGGAGCGAGAGAGAGCGTGCGCTCAACTAGCAGGTCATCCAGCTCATAAAATCTGTTGTGTTCTGACAACGAGAACAGAGAGCAGCAAGAAGATTTCATTTAACAGGCACAACACACTGCGCATTCTGAAATGCACGGATTATGGAAACCACATTTTATCAATACACCGTATATTTCCAGTGTTCAGGGTTTTTGGTGACAGTAAAAGAGTAGCAAGAAGACTTCAGGAGTGTTTTCAAAAAGGGAAAGAATGAAGCAAACCTCTGGACTCGTGGCTGTATGAAAGATGCCATGAAGAAAAGAAGGATACATCACCTCTAACTGAACTTGTTTTTGACAATCTATCATTGTTAATAAGGGACAATATGAACTTGCATGCCAACATTTCAAAACCTGTATCTAAAAGCATCTTCACCTCTTCGAACCTGATGCCCTTTGACCCTGACACCTGGACACCAAGCCCGGACATCATGCTGGGTAATGTGGTTCGTAACAGTTCGTTTGGCTGTAACAGAAGTTGGGCTGATATAGAAGCATCTGTCTTCCCCAATCTATCCATCAGCGGCACTTCCAGTGAAAGGAAAGAACAACTGTCATGGCAAAGGTGCAACGGCGAGATGAGTAAAGAGGAGTTAGTTCGGAAAAACTGGGCTGCGCTGCTGATTTTGATTGCGGTCATTGTTACGGTTACCGGGAACATTTTAGTAATCATGGCTGTCAATCTGGAACGAAAACTGCAAAATGCCACCAATTACTTTCTCATGTCACTGGCAGTGGCAGATATGCTTCTGGGACTTCTGGTCATGCCTGTCTCCATGGTGACCATTGTGTATGGTGAGTCTGCTTCGATTTTGACAGTGGCAAATGGCAATAGGTGTGTATTGTAGTGATGTAAGCTTTCATTTACACAATGTTGAATTTTCTTGTGCGATTCTGTGTAACAGTAATGTGTGGTATGCTAGTAATGTCAAAAGCCATGGTGGGTATATCTATCAGGTTTTAGTAGTTTTCAGCTAATGATTTGAAACCATATAAAGAGTTAGTGCCATATGAGTTTCCACTGGAAAAGTTGGAAGTGCAATTGCAACTGATTTTATTAGGGGGCAGAAAATTTTCCCACCACATACTTCGGGATTTTTCCACCTCCTACTTGAAAATAATGACTGGAACGGTGCTCGAAGTCGGACATGGATTAGATTGATCAACCCTGACCTCAGGGAGAAGCGTCATATGATGTGTCAAAGATGGCGGCGACTGTCGAGCATGTCGCGGCGTTATGTTTGTAATGTTGTATGTAGATTTTTCTCTATTTTCTTTGCTATTTTTAAAGTGTACGCAACGAGCATTTCGTGTTCATGACTTGTTTTTGCCAAAATTGGTATAAAAACAATGTTCTCGTTGAGTTGTGGCACCATCTTGTGGTGTATTTGGGTGTTCCCCTTCCAACTTCCAACAAAAACATGATTGGAGCGGTGAAGGTGTGATTTCTAGGGATGTGCAAGACTAGTCAACTAAATGGTATGACATTGGAAATACTAGTCGATTACATTTAAAACATTTTTTTTTTTAACATTTATATTTTTACAAAGGCTACGTTCAAATTATGTTAATGACATATTAATGTTATGTTTTTAAAATAATACATTATTTTGAAAATTGGATATCTGGTGCGGAAAACAATGTAATTTAATTTCAATTCAGTCCTTGTATGCGTTTTCATTGACAGCGGCCTCAGAGAAATATTCACTCGAAAAAAGAGGTGTGGGAGTATTTTGGTTCGAAAAAACGAAATATTGTAGTGGCTAATGTTAATGAAGTGAATGCTTATGTTTTTTTTACAACATTGATCATAATGCAAGGCAAGCACATTTCATATATGTTTTTCAGCACCATTCAGTATAGGATTTGACTGTTTGATTCACATTGGGATCACATATACACACGTTTTTTGTTGTTGTTTTTTTTTGTTTGTTTTTTGTGTCTTCCGAGGGTTTGTTTACTAGTTGGTTACATAATTTCTGTATAAAACGTCAGTGAAATTAGTATTAGCAAGTGATAAATCTAAATCATTCACATCCCCTATTTTAAACTTGTGATTGAATGTTTGTGTAAAGTAAGGTATATGGTGTAATAGCACACAGTTTGAAATGACTTTGAACAGGACTGCAATATACAGTATTTGTGGCATTTAATGTTAATTTTCTAATCTAGTACTACTATTCTGACTCCAAGTTTAAGGTATTTTAAATAACAGAAGGGTTTTGATTGACTGGTTGCTTTCATTGCTGATATTTCATTAATTTTTTAAAATATATTTAATATGTTTATGTATCATTTCCACATTGTGTTGTTAATTTCGATTCATTATCTGTCGTGTTTTATGAGGGAAATGTTAATTTCTGTGTAATTTGTTATTTGTCTACTTAAAGTGGATGTGTTAATTGATCATTAGTGGCCTTGTGTACACTGACTAGGGTATTTTCATGCAAAGGGATTGCTGGATGAAATTGTAGATTATTTTAATTGCTTCTATATTTTATAATGAGTCCAGTCACATGAAAAATGCATGGTTAGCACACAAGCTTTTATATTCCTTTATGATGGAGTTTACTATTCGAGTGGGAAAAATAAATCTGTTTTTATAATGGAGCTTGACAGTGAAATGTCATTGTCATGCTGCATTTCAGGCTGTTATCAGTGTTCCGAGGCAGCGGCTTTGAAGAACTCTGGGACAGAAAGGTTCAAATCGTGTAAGAGTGTGCATGAGAGAAACATGCCACCCTCTTCACCGTTGCCATCTTTCTCTGTCTCTTCTGCTCATCTGTCCCCTCTGTATATGCTGTGGGAAGTATTAGTGCTATTAGTCAGACTGTGGATGTGAATAAATGTCATGTCATGGTTTTAGGACAGAGTCACATGTTACAGCCCAAACCTTGTTAACATTTCAAGGTGTGTGTGTGTGCTGCTTAGTAAATGTGTCCGTTAAACGGTCAAACAAAAGAACCCATTAAAGGTGATGATGTGGAGGGAGAATTTTGAGAGAAAGTCTAATTATTTTCTGGACTGATGCTATTCAAATCCACTGGATGCTTGAGAGATTCAGGACTTCACCTGTACTTTTATGAAGCAATTTGTCTTTGTCTCCTGGCTGGCTGTCTGTTTTGTTTTTTTGTTCAGGAAAAAATGACAATATTGTTGGCCAAGCATTTTTATTCACCTTTATTTTTCCTGTTAATTGGCTTGATTAAACTCTTTGTCCTTGTGTTTGACGGTTGAGTCACGTTCTGTCTGTTCCATTCTCTTTTTGTTTCTTTTTTTTGTCTCGCAGTCTCACATGAATGCATGTTCATACACAAACACAGATTTTCCAGAGAATGTTGCTGTATGAATTATAGCTTCTATCTTTTTTTTTTTCCAAAGCAGAACATTTGGACTGTGAGTCTGTGGGATTACTTTTAATAACTTAGGCAAAATATTTAATGAATATTGTATTTAGAGAAATAATCATGTTTTAAGTACTAAGCATGTAACTCACCACAGTAGGGATGCACCGATAGTACAATTCTACCAATAAATGATAATTATTTTCATATTAATATTATTATAATATATTTTCATATTTATTTTATTTAAATTTAAATTCAATTGTAATATTTTCAGATTAAAATTCTATACTGTTTTGTCTAAAATTAAAAATAAAAAACTAAATCCTGTAAGTGAATTTAGTTTTCACATTATAATGTACAATATGAAAAATATTCATTTTGTGATTTGCTAAAGATTTGGTAAACATTGTTATTAAATTATTAGTGTTTTTAAAGATTAACTTTAAGTGTTAGATCACAACCAAGTTAATCTAAATGTAAAAGTAAGGGAAATGAGCTGTACAAATAAATATCCAATATTGATTGATACAATAAATTCAGAAATCTAATATAAGTTTGTGTAACTGACATGGTACTGTTATATTGTGCATCACTATATAACAGTGTTATTGTAGTACTATTTATACACTATTATAATAAACACTGCTCGGCCAAAAAAAAAAAAAAAAAAAAGTTGCCTTAAATAGACAAATACTTAAAAGTCAATGATCAGATCATTATTGCAGTGATTATTATGTTTCTAGCATGTTATATGTTTGGCATCAGTTCTTCTAACCCTAATTGATGGAGTGTGTAGCTTTTCATTTCTTAAACAACCCTGTAGGAAGACACATCATGGCCATATTCCATGATGACAATGTCAAGATTTATCCGGCTCAAATTGTGAAAGAATGGTTGAGAGGGAGCATGAAGAATAATTTTCACACATGAATTTGCACCTCTGCGTCCACACATTAAATTCATTATAAGTCTTTGGGATGTGTTGGAGTAGACTTTACAGAGTGCTTGACTCTTGCATTTGTCAATACAAGATCTTGACCGAACATTGACGAACCTCTTCATGGAAATAAATGTTGTGATGTTATTTCCATAAAAGCAATCACCTAGATTAGAACACCTCAGCAACCGCATTACAATGGCCCGAAACCAAACACAACTGCTTGGCAAAGCAGTGACAAGTTTTGCACAGCAAGTGTCAATTGCATTTTCTTCAGAAAATGCAAAAATTGCCTTGTTCAGAATAAGCTGTTTGATCAGATGATAATTAGTGTGTTTTTGAATTGATAATGGCTGGATTCAATAGGCAGCTGCTCTGTATTGTTTCAGCACTGGCCACATGCAGCCACAGAGGAAGAAAGCTAATCACTATAATACTGTGGGCTGCTCCCCCCACTTCAAGACTTCAGAGCATTTTAACACTGATGTTCTGATAAAGAATATTGCATGTAAACAAACATTCAACAAAGTAACACACACATTGAGAGAGACTCGAATAAGGGTATTTCCTGATGGACAAATGTCTTTCATTAGAGAAGTGACCTGGTGGATAGTGCTCATGCTCCGGCACGGTTGGGGGCAATGAGTTTGAATCTAGCTTGTGTCATTTTATATCTATTATCTATCCACCATATTCAGTTTCCTAGCAATTCTTTTTTATATGCAAAAAAGCCATAAAAAATAATGAAAAAGCGGTTATAACAGTAAAGGTAGGGGGACAAATTGTGCCTGCTGATAGTGCCGTTTATTTAAGCAAATATGCAAATCCATAACAGCATAAATGCCCCCACAGAATTAGTCCTGTGCACAATTTGCACACCATGTTTCTTCATCTTGAGGACTGCAAACCCACCACCTGAATTGGCTCTTTGTTTGATCGGTTATAATGCTCTATCTTCATTATTTGATCATAATTTGTATACAAACAAATTACTTCTCTCTTAAATTAAACTACATTTATCGCCTGTTTTCCATACTACATTAATAGCGGCTGTTTGTAATTTGCTGATTGTAATTTCACATCATTTTTATAAGCCGTAGTGTTCTCCACCTTCACATTGTCATTTGAGGGAAAGTCTTATTAGAACTAGTGATGAGGCTTAATGTAACACCACTGAAACCTCCACCGAATCACTTGTAAACACAGACTGATTCCACTGGTCTTAGAGAAGAGCAGAGAGGCTGAAGTGCTTTCAGAAGAGAGATGACAGAGAGAGTGAGAAACTGACACAAAGGACAGAGATCTTTTAAAAAAAGTCCTCAAGAGAGGGATCACATCTGAAGCAGCAGGGGTGATAAAATCAGAGAGGAACTCCCATTGAGTCTCAGCAATGCGCTGACGTACTGGAATCGTGACAAAGCATGCTCTGAGTAATCCAAAGGAAATCAGAGCTGTTTTATAAATAGCAGCGCGTTTAACCCATTATTCTAACCCATTATTTGAACAGGTAAGAATAGCTATTTGTGTATGTGTGAATCAGGACCATTATTTCTAGGATGCAATGGAGCCAGTGCCTCCTCAAAAAAAGAAAAGAAAAAAAAAGCTGTAAAGTTGAATAATGGTCCTAAAAGAGGTTGGCTATTAATGTCTAAAAACAGTTAGTGATAAAATAAACAAAATATGCTACCTATTATTGTAGTTTTTTAAGCAATTAAAAAAAGTTAACGCATAAACTTGATGTGTCTAATGAATGTTAATTAAGTGAATGAAGCAATTAGCTGTTACATTTCACGTGTTATAGTGAGAGTACCATGGGTAATGAGAATTAAAGGATTAGTCCACTTCAGAATTAAAATTTCCTGATAATTTATTCACCCCCATGTCATCCAAGATGTTTTTGTCTTTCTTTCTTTAGTTAAAAATAAATTAAGGTTTTTGAGGAAAACATTCCAGGATTTTTCTCAATATAGTGGACTTCACTGGGTTTCAACGGGATGAAATTGCAGTTTCAGTGCAGCTTCAAAGGGCTCTACACGATCCCAGCCGAGGAATAAGGGTCTTGTCTAGTGAAAAAAATCTTTTCTAAAAAAAATAAGAATTATATACATTTTAACCACAAATGCTCGTCTTGCACTGCTCTGCGATGCACCACGCATTACGTAATTGGAAAAGTCACACGTGACGTAGGCGGAAGTATGGATCCCATGTCTACAAAACAAACGTGCAAATGGCCTTTACAAAAAATGTAAAACAGCTATGTCAGATGATTTTGAAGTTGGTGGAGAAAATGAGATGGAGTTTTTCACCCTACCTTTCCAATGTGATTACGTAATGCGTGGTGCATCGCATCGCAGTGCAAGAGGAGCATTTGTGGTTAAAAAGTATACATTTTTTTTTTTTTTTTTTTTCTTCAGAAAATGACTGATTGTTTTGCTAGATAAGACCCTTATTCCTCGGCTGGGATCGTGTAGAGCCCTTTGAAGCTGCGCTGAAACTGTAATTTTGACCTTCAACCTGTTGAACCCCAGTGAAGTGCACAATATGGAGAAAAATCCTGGAATGTTTTCCACAAAAACCTCAATTTCTTTTCAAATGAAGAAAGAAAGACATAAACATCTTGGATGACATGGGGGTGAGTTAATTATCAGGAAATTTTAATTCTGAAGTAAGCTAATCCTTTAATATGATGAAGACACCAGTGTCTTCATTGTTCCTGTTTATTTTTCCAAAGAGTGACAGTTAGGAAAGCCACAATAAATGGGATCAGAAAACACACAGACACTAATTTCCCAATGATTCTCTAAACCTCTCAATCTCCCAAACGGCTCCACATCAGAGCTCCAGCATTTTTCCCCCCCGCCGCATCATGTCACCATGACGATAAGAGTGTTTCCAGAACAACACTCAAAGCTCAATAGCTGCCGTTAATGCAACATTGATGGTTCTCTGGCACAGGTGGTCTCTAGGTTGCCACGGCGCTCACGACTAAAAAGAGAGGAGTGACTTAATGAGCAGCATGAAGGGCTAATGACGAGCATCTGCGTAGACTGAAATATATTGTTCATTTCATTCTCATTAGGGCCTTGGCCACTTCAAGCACATGACACCTGTGCCACATCAGTAATGGCTGCTTAACTATTCTCTATTAATCATACATCTGCATTGTATAGGGTGGGTTGTAATATCTTTTTGGATGGTTATAGATAGCCGTCATCACTTTCCTAAATGTGAGCTGCGAAACTTTTGCATTTCCACTATTTCAATTCAAAACAAATGCCTGTGTCTTATAACCACACACAGCTCTGTTTAATCAGGTGCTGACTGTGCTGGAATAGCACTGCACAGTGTGGATTCAAATTAGGTCATTCTTTTCAGCACAAACACACCTCCGTTCTACGTAAATTAGGATTATAAATTGCGCTTTATTAAAAATAACTCAGCGCTGTTTGCCTGCTGCAATTATCCTTGCTAAAGAAAAAGAGATGTACGTTTTCTGTTTATCGTGAGAGCAGTTATTCATCAAATGATGGAGAACAGCATTATTACAAGGCATACTGTATATCCAGATGTGTAGTTGAGCACAATTAAAGATGTTAAAGAAAAGTGAATAATAGTGGCACTAAACCAATGCAAACAGCATGTGCAAGTCATTCTTAATGTATTTATCCCTAAATGATTGTAGAGTTGAAAATCAACAAAGACATTTGCTTTCCTCTTCCAACCCTCTCTTCCTTAAAGTGATAGTTCACCCAAAAATGAAAATTATGTCATCATTTACTCACCTTCAAGTTGTTCCAAACCTGTATGAATTTCTTTCTTCTGCTGAACACAAAAGAAGATATTTGGAAGAAAGTCCACCACACGCCCCCCGCGAGATCTGTTTGGTTATTGACATTCTTCCAAATATGTTCCTTTGTGTTCAGCAGAACAAAGAAATTCATACAGTAAATGATGACAGAATATTCATTTTTAGGTGAACTATCCCTTTAACAAAAGAGCCATTTGTGATTCTCAAAGGCACAGTGGTGTTGATAATGATCAAGGCCTAAAAGCCAAGATGAGTACAGAGGCTCTGCTAATTGTCAAATCTTTTGTACTGTTCTGTAACCTTAAGATATAATCTGATGATTTGCTTCAGCAAATGGGTTTTTATCTCATGTTTACTTTTTAACACTATCAGTTAGTTTGGGTTTAGTGTAGGTGGGATGTTTTTCAAATGCGATAGAGCATTAGCACCACTTTCTCGATAATTCTATTGTCATACGTACAATATAATGTAACAATTATGTAAACAATGTAAAAATGTTGCCATATTCACATTAATCTGTTTCGTTAAAAAAATCACAATTTGGCACTTACTAGACATTTCACTTTGAGTGTCACATAACCTGCAAGATGTCATTTTTTTTAGAAATGTTGCCACAGACTTGTTTTTCCAAAGAGCCTGAATTGTATAATAAATTGTTTAAAAAATATAAAATAATACAATGTCATCATGTATTGTGCATCCTATCACATTACGACAATGCAAGTTTGAATATGTGCAAGTACAAATTAGATTTTGAATTAAGAACACTAGTCCAATATTTATATGGGCTATTTTTCTGAAACTTTTATGATTTTTTTTTTTTTTGATAGCTCTTGTTCACTGCATGATTTGTGGAAAAAAAGGCATTAACATCCAGTCATACAGGTTTAAAATGATGATGATTATGGAAGAAATTTCATTTTTCTGTGAACTCATCATATTTTGAGTTGTTTTCAATACAAACAGGTATAGAGGAAGAGAGAGAGGTGTGTGTGGGCAAGGAGGGGGTGATTAATTAGTCTGATAGATTCAGGGCTGCTTAACGAGGCAGAGGATGAGTTCAGGAAGGGTCAGGGAAAGCGGGGTGAGCCAGCGGTATTGTAATTATCCATCTACCTACACAAACACACATGCAGACATACTCCTCGTGACATTACAGTGATTTTCCTTTTTGCCTAGGCAAATATCATGGACTTTTTTTTTCTTTTCTTTTTCAACATGGTGACAGAGTGACGCACATAATCATGCCCTCAGTGGTCATTTCTTCGGCATCCAGCTCAAATCTGTACTTACATGAAATGCATTTCAAAATGTGGGACTCTAGAGTCAAGTCTTTGCTAAGATTTGTCACTCAGCTTGTTGAAATCTTGTGCTGATGGTCAAAAGGCAAAGCTTTTAAGGTGGCGGTGCTGTTCGCCTGTGTGTGTATTCATTGTTAATGTTGTTAGGCTGTATGGTTAAATTTGTCAGAGAGGCTATATGGTGTGCTATTTGTATATACAGTTAAGTTCAAAATAATAGCAGTGTGTTTAAAAAAGTGAATAAAGCTCAAAATCCATATAATAACCTTTATTTTAATACACACAAATGCATTGGGAGCACTGCACATTCTATTCTAAATCAAAACATGAAGAAAAAATGATCAAATTTGTTATTACTTTACAGAAAGTGAAGGAAAAGGAATATTAGGCTGTTCAAAAAAATAGCAGTTTCTGCAAGTCAAACATTTACTGAAAAATGCTTAAAGATTTTGCTTTCTTGTGAATCATTGAACTAATATTTAGTTGTATAACCACGGTTTCTGGGAACTGCTTCACATCTGTGTTGCATGGAGTCGACCAACTTCTGGCACCTGTGAACAGGTATTCTAGCCCAGGACGATTGCACTACACATCACAATTCCTCTGCATTTCTTGGTTTTGCCTCAGAAACAGCATTTTTCACCCCACAAGTTTTCTATTGGATTAAGGTCCGGGGATTGGGCTGGCCACTCCATAATGTTAATCTTGTTGGTCTGGAACCAAGATGCTGCTCGTTTACTGGTGTGTTTGGGGTCGTTGTCTTGTTGAAACACCCATATTAAGGGCATTTCCTCTTTGGCATAAGGCAACATGACCTCTTCAAGTATTTTGATGTACTCAAACTGATCCATGATCCCTGGAATCCGATAAATAGGCCCAACACCGTAGTACGAGAAGCATCCCCATATCATGATGCTTGCGCCACCATGCTTCACTGTCTTCACAGTGTACTGTGGCTTGAATTCAGAGTTTGGGGGTCGCCTGACAAACTGTCTGCGGCCCCTAGACCCAAAAAGAACAGTCTTGCTTTCATCTATCCACAAAATATTGCGCCATTTCTCTTTAGGCCAGTCGATGTGTTCTTTGGCAAACTGTAACCTCTTCAACACGTGACGTTTTATCAACAATGGGACTTTGCGAGGGCTTCTTGCCGATAGCTTGGCTTCACATAGGCGTTTTCTAATTGTTACAGTACTCACAGGTAACTTTAGACTTTCTTTGATCTCCCTGAAGCTGATCATTGGCTGAGTCTTTGCCATTTTGGCTATTCTTCGGTCCATTCGAATGGTAGTTTTCCGTTTTCTTCCACGTCTTTCTGATTTTGGCTGCCATTTTAAAGCATTGGATATCATTTTAGCTGAGCAGCCTATCATTTTCTGCACTTCTTTATATGTTTTCACATCTCTAATCAACTTTTTAATCAAAGTACATTGTTCTTCTGAACAATGTCTGGAACAACCCATTTTACTCCGATTTTCAGAGAGAAATGCACAGTACAACATTTGCTGCCTTCGTCCTCAAATAAGGGCCATTTGTTTGACATCAGTTTTTTCACAGAATTAATTGAAATGGATTAATCTCTAATTGAACTCCACACTGCTATTATTTTGAACACGCCCATTTCAATTAATGATTCACTGACACACAATCAGCAGCATGCATGTCATGACTGTTGGGTTTTTGGTTTTCTATTACTCTACTACAACTATTAGTAAAATATTTGCCATGTACAAATATAATTTCTATCAAAAACTGATTGATCTGGTTAGTGATGTTGGACTGCTATTATTTTGAACACAACTGTAGTTTGTCATAAATATAACCTAAACCTAACCCTATCAGAAAATGTCCTGCATTTTTACAATTAAAAATATAATTTACTCACCTATATGCATTTCTTTCTTCTGCTGAACTCAAAAGAAGATATTTTGAAGGATGTTGATAACCAAATAGTTTCAGTATTAGTTTCCCATTGTATTTTTTGTCCATACAATGTTAATCCAACAAAACCAAAACAGTTTAGTTACCAAAATTCTTCAAACATGTTCATAACAACATGAGGGTGAGTAAATAATGACAGAATTTTAATTTGTGGGTGAACTATCCCTTGAATTTACTGTATTTTATAACATTTTTACAAATGACGACGTCCCAAAAAGAAGGTTTTGCCAGATTTAGCTCACTTCTGGGTACAAATTTTGTTAAGTCGGTACACACACACACTCATTCACACTCGCTGCTTTCTAAGGTGTCCTTCAGCCAAATCAGGCTATTATCCTGCATGGCCAGATAACGTTTGGCTTTCATCTGAGCAAAGGCACAAACACTCAGTGGATTTGAGGGAATTTGTCGTTTTTGTTGGGTCTGAGTATTAAGCGCTGAATATTACCCTTCAGTAATTAGGGCATCCCCTGAGCTTGTACCGATGAGCAACTCCAATTAGACAAACTGTCTAAAGGGTTTTAAATCGAGTCTTTGCCCTTCATTGTTTCTGTTTCCTTTTCAGTCACAAGCACAAACACAGATGCATGCATCTCATAGACAGCACACACATCCACAGCCATTTGATATTAATGGATTATTAATTAGCCTCTGGTTTTGATGCGGCATCTCTTGTTTGAGCTTTATTAAATAAAGCCACAGCTGGTAGAAGCCTCAGGGCAGAGAAAGAGATGACGTTCTTCATCTCTCATAGTCTATTCATAAGCACCTCTTATGCCTGCCAGTGATTGACCATTTATTCGTTCAGTTGTGTATTTTCCTTTTTGTGCATCTTTCAGCAAGACTTTGATTTTTATTTATGCCATGATGCATACCGCTACATCAAACAGTGTCCCCATCTTAATATTCTCTAAAAAGACCTTCATCTCTTCATATCATAAGCCCTGTTCTAAGCCCTCTCTCTATCAGCCTATGCTCTAGGCACTTTCCATGAAATGGGGTATAAAAATAAGACCTGAAACTCATTTTTTTCTTTTCAATAAATAGTCATTGAAATGAGGTGCTTAACCTTCTGAAAATGTTGATCAACAAGCTCAGAAGACTTTATTTTCTCTGATTATTGTAATATCTGAAACTCTCTTATTGAAATTTGGGACATAATTTGTCTTTGTCATTGTCTAAATACAGTTTTAAAAAAATCTAATTTGTGTGGTTTTAAGTTTTGCCCAGACAGCAACATGTAGATTACACGCGGACCAGATGTGGGCCGGATCTGGGCCGACACTATGTTGCTGTCATGGTGGTAATTAAAATATGCTAAAATTAATTTAATTTTAAATTAATAATTAAAATAGTAGTCTCTAGTAGTTCCAGTCACATGTCTGCATCTCATGTTCATAGTAAAAGGCATCTATCTTTAGCTAGTGTGTCACCCAGACTTGTTTTTATTCCTCAGTAGATAGTGAAGGCAGGAGAGCGTGGGAGCTTTTCAAAGCTGAAATAATGTTATTTACTCATGTTTATCTCCCACGCTGCTGCATGCATCAGACTGAATTTTAGCTGAAGCCCAAAAACCGATATTTTCTTCTGCAGAGAAATTCACAGAATCTGTTTTTGAGCATGACTTGAACTGTATGGAAACCACAGGTTTTCAATCACTTTGAAAGAACACAGTAAACACAACACACACAGGGAAACTAATGTAATACTGTGGCTCTGCTGAGGTAACAATCCAATATCAAACCTGAGTGAGTTCTGATGAAGAGTGCTGTTTCTGAAACTCAGGTGTGTGATTGTGTACTTTTTGTTTTGGTGATTGATGCTCTTTATCTGTTTTTGCTCACAAGCTCTGTATATTCATTCACCCACATATATGACCATTCTTCCCTTCACTTCCTCTCTCTTCATGCATGCCATATTCTGCATCTCCTCCTCTTGTTATTCTCTCACCATTTCTTTCTCTGTATTTTTCTACCTCATTTCCTCTTCCCTTGAAAGTCTATTTTCTTTGTGGCACTTCATTTGTGTTGGCTCTTTTGGCTTTTACTGCTATGCTTCATTTCAAACTTGTGAATGTGAAAGGGAAAGCACTAAAAATAAGAAAGTACCTGCCAATAACTGCAAATTTCTATAAATGTATTATTAATTCAACATTTCTTCCCTTCATGGTTTGTGTCTGTGCGTGTCCTGTACAAAGTGCCAGGAGTGTTAACAATGAACTTTACAGTTTCAGTCTGGTGAATGGTGGATGGTCATTTTCTGCCTGACTGCTCGCAGAGTGAGTCAACTCTATTGCACTTATAGATCTGAACTTACTCTTCAGGATGGATGGACAGACAAACAAGCTGATAGATAGATAGACAGACAGACAGACAGACTACATTATTGTTGAAATGAATTTCTAGAGTACTGCAGAAATTAAACTGCTTTTCATCACCAACAGAAAACAGAAAAGACTGTCTTGTGCTGTTTTCATGAGCTCATCACACTCATGCTTTCCATTGAAATCACTCACTTGAGCTAAGTGGACAAAGCCCATTAAATTATCTCACAGGTCACATTAGTATTCAACAGAGAAAAGTCAATGTTGTCAGTTTTATTCCTTCAGTTTGATTTTCTGAATGTGTTTCTCCTCTTCAGATTACTCCTGGCCCCTCCCTGCATCACTCTGTCCCATGTGGATCTACTTGGATGTTCTCTTTTCCACCGCCTCCATCATGCACCTGTGCGCTATCTCCCTGGACCGTTATGTGGCCATCCGGAATCCCATCCGTCACAATCGGTCAAACTCCCGCTCCCGCGCACGGGCCAAAATCACGGCGGTTTGGACCATCTCTGCAGGTACAACATGTGGGCAAGACATGTGCTGCAGTGTGACATGAAGCTATGATTATGAAACTGTTGTGAACAGGACGTCATTCTGTCTGATGAGTCATGACTCTGATCAAATGTACATTCATGATAACAGTATTAACCACTGACTCTGCTTTCAGAATATGTGAAAAATTTCCTCTATTGTCTTGAGATTACATTGGCTGTTTAAGGATACTACTAAAAAGAGGAGTGATCCAGAGAGGGTTTTTAAATGTTAATGTGTACTTGAATTTGAATTGCTTTTTGGACTAGAGAAATCAGTGGCTAATAAACCTCCATGCCTTTTGTCATTCTCCAGAGGAAAGGCGACATTTTATTGAATGCATGAGGGGGAGAGAGAGAGAGCTGTTTGAGCACAAGTTGGATATCTGTAAATCAGAAGTAAAATTGCAGCAATATTCAACTATATTATAGATTGGAACTGAGAGGCAATAATGAGACCTGCAGTAGTGACTGCAGCTTCATCAGTATCCTGCTGATTATGTCAATGGAGCACCACAAGGAAGAAATAATTGAGAAGGCGAAAAAATAGCATAACAGAAAGCTGATGGAAATTAGATTTTAAACATATTCAGAAAAAAATGGATATGGTATTAGCTTTAGCAAGATGGAGCCATCATTTTACAGATTGTAAATATACACAAATAACATTTTCATGCTTTTCAAGCTTGCTTGGAAATTATTCTCAATAAAAATATTGTTCACAAGTGATATTTACCTTAATGTTTCTTTGATGTTAATCTCATGTATGCTCTTCACTAAAAGTGTTGTTGTCTTGGTAAATAAGTACACTAACTTTTGATAAAACAGTATTATTAAATCATTGATACATGATATAATAATAATTTGTTTAGAACTTATTTATTTACTTAGAGACCAATATTGAAAGTCATATTGGTCTGGGACAAAAAAAAAAGTAGCAAAAGATAATAATGAAGGCATGGAAAAAAGTTTCCAAGAGAGTTTTAGTATGACCTTTATATATATATATATATAAAAAAAAAAAACTGTTAGTTTTAATAAAAATCAACCTCTGCAGTGCCCGAAGAAATGCCCAAGCTCTGATCTTCTTCAAAACGACCTCAATCCAGCCCTGTTTTTCGATCTGCATGCAGCACAGACAGAAATGAATTATTATGAGCAGAAAATATAATAAAGTGAATGTCACAATGCCATTTGCATCACTGTAATGCAAAAAGAAAAAACAAAAAAGTGTAATGAAACACATTTATAATGCAAAGTAATATAACTAAAGTCAATAAAGACCTACACAGAACTATTCTAAAAATATCTGCACTAATAAAGCAGTTAAACTGTGCCGTTACACATTTGAATAGAGCTTCAGTTCCCAGAACTCCAGTCTCAAGCCTCTGCCAGTGGTCATAGAGCTGGGAGCTAGTGTTGTTTTAAAGTGAAGATGAATTTCAGATGGTAATTATGTATCGTTTTGGGATCAAAGAAGACCTACTAACATTTCTGAGATTAGGGCTCTTTGAGCATGAGACGGATGCTTTTCAAAGAACAGCATGTCTGGTTGTTAAGACAAAAAAAGTGCTTTTGTAATTATCAGTTGAGGAGGCGCATGCCACTGAGATGCGTAATTATTAATTTTATGTCTTTTGTACTGGAACATTTGATCATCCATCCATCCATCCATCCATGCATCCATCCATCCATCCATCCATCCATCCATCCATCCATCCATCCATCCATCCAGTATTTGTAATGCAAACAAAACAGATCAACTATCCCCCTTCCTCTCCATGTTAAATGGCTCTTAATCTGCTGTAAGGCAAGACATTTCAAATAAAACCATTGTTTTTTAATGCACTGGTCAATTTTGAGATGTTAAGCTTTTTGCTTACATAGCATGTCTTCTTTCAGACACATCTAAGTGTTTTTGTTTATCACATTTTATATTTGCATATGTAGATTTCAATTACGATACATATCTGTTCGTTTATGTTTTCTTGTTTTGTTATGTTTTCTTTTTTTTCCACTCATGCACTGATCCACAAATTTCCACTTCAGTAACACGTACATATGCCAAACTTTCAGTGGGGTTGATACATATATAATTTGGCTGACTTTTAAAAGATTTTTTGCTAAAACAAAAATGGTCTGTTGAAAGTTCTTTCTGATTTATAGAGTGATAAAAAGAGATATCCAATTGTCTTTATGTACTGTGATTTATCATCTGTTGAAGTGTGGTGATATAATGTTAAAAGTTTTACCCCATTCACCTGTAGTGTCTTGCCTTCAACATCAGTCAGCACATTTGAGCAAAGCACCATCATCTCCACTTAACATTATAATACTGCTTTTCTAACTTTTTCCTTAATTTCATCTCTGTTCTCCAGGTAAGGATGAGAAATGTGATGTCAGAAAAGGTTGATAGTGAGCAAGATAAAGTAATCCCACTTTAAACTCACTTTTGAAGGAGAAACCTTACCGATATATAATTTTAATCTCTTCATCTTCCTCTCAGATTTTGACACTCTTATCATAGTCATCCAAGACCCGTAGTTATCCATAGACGCAGAGCCAATTCCAGATGCATCATTCAATGGCACGGGGTCCATTACGGCATCCCCCCCTTACCAGCTCTGTTTCCCCCAACAAACCCCAGAGATCAGACACGATTTGCAGAGATTTACTGTTGCCATGGAGATGTCTTATCACCATGGCAGTTTCACTGAAAGTTTGTCCTTGAGCGATACAAGCTTTCCATTTGCAAGATGCTAGCGGAAATGAGAAGTATATCATATACAACATTATACAGAACTGAACACTGATGGTCGTAAATAGTTGGTTTATTGAGGGTACGCTTCCAAACTGTTATAGGCAACGAGAGAAAAATGTTCCATCAATTACTGTGAAATAACCCGAAGGCATGTGACAAAGGTGGACATTTTCGCTGCCTAAGCATTAGCAATATATCTAAGTAAGTAGAAAAATATGAACCTGTCCTTCAACAAGAGAGCCATCAATCACAGGGTTCCTATTGAGCCGCCCAGCACGTTTTTACTAAATATACACCACCGGCACTCTGTTTGAAGCAGT
This sequence comes from Ancherythroculter nigrocauda, assembly GCA_036281575.1. NCBI lineage: Eukaryota > Metazoa > Chordata > Actinopteri > Cypriniformes > Xenocyprididae > Ancherythroculter > Ancherythroculter nigrocauda. Next base: position 32,193,462 of record VTFQ01000006.1, read on the forward strand.
TTAATGATTTGTAAATAAATGATGTATTAGTGCTTAAAACAATTAATGGAAAGTGTTTACACATAATTATGAGCCAAGAGCTATTTAAAGATGATCACCTCTTTTGAAACAAGATTTGATGATGGGGGATCAAACAGAATCTGTGCTGTTAAACTGATGTGTGTGTGTGTGTGTGTGTGTGTGTGTGTGTGTGTGTGTGTGTGTGTGTGTGTGTGTGTGTGTGTGTGTGTGTGAGAGAGAGTCTGTTTCTCCTTAAAATAAAATAAGAACCCCACTTTGATTATGATTTATACATAAATTGTTTTACCATCATTAACTGATTAAAAAAAAAAAAAATCACAGAACAGTGTAGTGAATTAATATTAATAATTACCCATAACTCATTATGATTATTAATTATGGTCAATTATGAATATTTTAATCGGTTAATCAGATTAACTTGATGTAGCTACATTAAAATTACAATCAATAAATCAGTTCATCCTGGGAAAACAGTATTGATTATTAATTAATTCTAAGAGAATGGCATTTTTCATGGCCACGGAAAAGTAAGTCTTTCTTAGCATTTACAGTGCTTTGTAATAAGCATTTACAGAGCAGGTAATAAGATCTGATCATTTAGGAGGCAATTTATTGCAGACAGTTTCACAAATATGTATTGTGTACAAGTTTTATTAACTAAATCACGAACACATAACTAAACTAACAAACAAACACGTAACAAACACGCAGGTCACAAACATACATAGGTAAAAATGAGCAATGATAGAGTTGAACCGGAAGTGGAACAGGAAGTGGAGCTATGGGAAAAAGTCAAAAACAATCTGGAAAAGACCATCAGTTTTCTCAGTAATAAAGCACCTTTGCTAACAAAGGTGGTTCATAAATTAGTTCTAAATCGCTGTTTAGTGTTCAAATGTACGATACTTGCAAAATGCCTTTACTCTGTTGAGGAGCATCGGGTCTGCAGGCTGAGAAATCCTTGATGGTTTGGTCCGAAGTCATAATCAATATCTTCTGCATTGGATGAAGAAATATGAAACAGCTTAAGCTGTTAATTTGACTCTTGTATTAGGAAAGAGTACTTTCTCCCTTCTAGATGAGCACATGACTGGGGTGCAGGTTTAGGACTACAGGCCTTGCAGACCCACAGGCCTTGACCTGAAGAGGTCGCCCTGCAGGGCGTCAGTCCGTCGAAGCAAGAGAGAGAGGGAGGAGCATTGTGCACTTGCTTTTAACCTCTGGTCAAAGTCACACCTCTTAGGGTTGACCTGACCAATGAGAAGGTTGAATTTCCGGGCAACAACATTCCTCCTGTCGGGGCTTTTACGACCGAGCATGAACAAACTGGCTGATTTGTTGAAGAAGAACTATTAAAGATTCTTGTAATACTGATGTGTTGCACAGGTATCGACATATCGTATACACAAGCATTTAAATCATCTCGATACGAACCCATAGACACTAAACATGGCACAATTGAAGTTACATTAAATGTATCATAAAACATGTGAATACAATACCCACGTAGAAGGCGACGTTCTCAAGACCTTGCGCAACGTTCCCTAAAAGTTCTCTAAAGGTGACGAAAATTCAGAACCTTTACAGAACATTCAGGACGTTCCTAAAACATCCTCTTTTGGTAATGAAAGAACTGCAGAGGTTCCTTATATGACTTTAGGGGGACATTCCATTTTGGTTATTTTATGGTCAAAAAAGAATGTTACAAAGAGGACATTTGGGACATTAAAGGGTCATGAAACCCCAGAACACATTTTTTGGGATGTGAATAGATATGTATAGGCTGCACATCATTTTATATAATTTATAACAATAATTTTATTTATAATTTGAAATTAGTTATTTTGCATTTTTCTGAGCGATTTCTGTCTTCCGGTTTGAAAAGCAAAGTCAGAGCAACATCACAAAATCTGACGTCATCGGGTACCACCGGCAAGATCAGGAGTGCTGATTGGCTCCAGTATGGGCTGGTCGAACATGCTGACGTCAACAGTTTCTACATTTATTCATGACTTAAATCTCATTCAATCCAATCACTGCGCTGTAGTATGCATAAGATTATAATTGTGGTATTATGCATGAGGAAGTGTCACTTCTCTCGCCTCGGTCTCTTGTCATTCAGAGACATATCGTTGGTGCTCGTGCACCTCAGTACTACAACACAAAAATACGTTTTGCTGCAACCAGAGCAAAAGTTTGGGTGCGTGTGGATTGTTTTGCTGTGATCTGCAAGCACAAATGGAAAATATGTTTGCATGAGATCGCATTACAGCAGAGAATTCAAATGTCACAAAAGTGCGGCTCATTCTCCTCTGCCTGCGGCTCATTCACCTCTACCTGCTCTGTGTTCGGACACACGAGCTGTATGTAGGCTATGTTTCCCTCAGCACAGTAAGCACATGAGTGTTGTTTGTATTTTGCCCGCGATGTGGTCAGAACTGGAGTTTGAATACGAACACAATACAATACAATTGTACAATTGTTATTATGATATACATGCGGAGCGCGCATATGATCGGTTTCAGTGCGGAGCTAAGCTTTGTGTTTAACAACACTAGTCATTTAATAACTTTCCCGATACGAATTTAGGGGGACATTCTATTTTGGTTATTTTTTGGTTATGCGAGAACGTTACAAAGAGGACATTTGGGAAGTTATCAGAACGTCCTATAGTAATAGTCCCCTAAACATTCCCAGAATGTCCTGAATGTTCCCTGAAGGTCCACCAAATAACGTCCCCAACCCTTGAACTCCATATTGTGACCGTCTCTAAACATTCTGGGAACGTTACTAGGTGACAGGTTACCCCGCTAGAAAATTTACATTCCCGGAACATTCTCAGAATGTTCCCACTGTTACGACATTGTCTAGTAACGTTCCCAGAACATTCAGAGACGGTCACAATGTGGAGTTCTTTTAAGGGTTGGGGAACGTTATTTGGTAGACCTTCAGGGAACATTCAGGACGTTCTGGGAATGTTTAGGGGACTATTACTATAGGACGTTCTGTTAACTTCCCAAATGTCCTCTTATGTTCTCGTGCGACCGTAAAATAACCAAAATAGAACGTTGCCCTAAACTCATATCGGGAACGTTATTAAATGACCAACAGAGGACCGTGTGGGAATGTTCTGTTAATGTCCCAAATATCCTCTTTGTAAAGTTCTTATGTGACCATAAAATTTAACCTAAATGGAATGTCCCCCTAAAGTCATATAAGGAACCTTGAACTGCAGCACTTTCACTACCAAAAAAGGATGTTTTAGGAACGTTTAGGAAACATTAGGAACGTTTTAGGAAAATTTGAAGTCACCGTTATGGAGGTGAGCTTTTGCTTTAGATGTGTTCTTGATTCTTGATATTTCGATGTTAGATTTTCTCTGACTGCTTTAACTGTGGTTTCAAAACATGCTTGTTACAGCACAATTTGCAAGAGAAATGATCAGATGAAAGATGGATTTGGCTGTTTAGTGATGGTGATTCAATCATCATGGAATTACCTGATTCACTGATCCTCTTCAGACACTAAAATCTGGTCAGCATTAATTAACAATTAGTTTTTATTTTTTTCTCTTTTAAAATTCATTAAAATGGACAAACTTTTCATCGGAGTCTTTTAGACTCACACAGACATCATGAATCAGCATATGATCCTCAACAATGGTGACAATAAACAAAAATCTTTTTTGTGACTTTAGCAGCTTGTTTTGTGATGTTCAGAGCTGATCTGTTTATCTGAAAATGTTGTCACCATTGTTGAGGATCATACGCAGAATCTTGATGTCTGTGTGAATCTACACGTTCCTGTCTGAATAATTTCTACATAGTGATTAAAACTTTATCAAAGCAGGATTTTATGCGTTATCATAGGACTACAACATGAAAGAAATACAACATTCAGAGATCAGTGAATAATATGAACTCATTAACAATGAGTAACCAAATCCATTTGATAAGATTTTTCTCACAAAGGTGTTTTAAAAACACACTGTGACAATATTAGTCCTTGAAAAGTTAGTTAAAATGAGAAATAAGTATTAGTTAAAATGTCAAGGGTCAGGAGCCCAACTAAAGCAAGCGCTTACCTCCATAATGGTGACATGTATAAATTTTGATAAATCATTAACACCTCATTAAGAAGTTTGGTATGAAAAAAACAGTCAGAGTGGTTTGTAATAAGTGAAGATGCAGAGATCTAGAGAGATCTGTTAGGTGTTTAATGTTGTTTCTGTTATCTGAGTTTTGTGAGGTTACCATTGTGCAGGAGAGTAGAGCCTGTGCTTCAGTGAGTGATGATCGAGAAACACTGACGTTCTACTCCATGTTGCTTTATTTAAAGACAGTAACTATGTAGTTGCTGATGCAGTGATTACATTAATTCATGTATGTGTTGTTGTCAGCTAATAACTTATTGCAAGAGGTTTGCATTTTAAAGGTGCCCTAGAATGTTCTTTTACAAGATGTAATATAAGTCTAAGGTGTCCCCTGAATGTGTCTGTGAAGTTTCAGCTCAAAATACACCATAGATTTTTTTTAATTAATTTTTTTAACTGCCTATTTTGGGGCATCATTAATTATGCACTGATTCAGGCTGCGGCCCCTTTAAATTGCGCGCTCCCTGCCCCCCGAGCTCTCGACTATAATACAGTGCATAAACAAAGTTCACACAGCTAATATAACCCTCAAATGGATCTTTACAAAATGTTCGTCATGCATGCTGCATGCATGCTTCGGATCATGTGAGTATAGTATTTATTTGGATGTTTACATTTGATTCTGAATGAGTTTGATAGTGCTCCGTGACTAATGGGCTAATGCTACACTGTTGGAGAGATTTATAAAGAATGAAGTTGTGTTTATGAATTATACAGACTGCAAGTGTTTAAAAATTAAAATAGCGACGGCTCTCTTGTCTCCGTGAATACAGTAATAAACGATGGTAACTTTAACCACATTTAACAGTACATTAGCAACATGCTAACGAAACATTTAGAAAGACAATTTACAAATATCACTAAAAATATCATGTTAACATGGATCATGTCAGTTATTATTGCTCCATCTGCCATTTTTCGCTATTGTTCTTGCTTGCTTACCTAGTCTGATGATTCAGCTGTGCAGCTCCAGATGTTAATACTGGCTGCCCTTGTCTAATACCTTGAACATGGGCTGGCATATGCAAATATTGGGGGTGTACATATTAATGATCCCAACTGTTACGTAACAGTCGGTGTTATGTTGAGATTCGCCTGTTCTTCGGAGGTCTTTTAAACAAATGAGATTTACATAAGAAGGAGGAAGCAATGGAGTTTGAAACTCAATGTATGTCTTTTCCATGTACTGAACTCTTGTTATTCAACTATTCCAAGGTAATTTCAATTTTTGATTCTAGGGCACCTTTAAAGAAAAGGTTTCATAATAATAATCCAGGAAGTACCTAATAAAGAGCTTTTTTCTTTTTCTTTTCTGTAAGACATTAAAGAAAAAAAATATTTTTTGTTTGTACAGCCACTTATGTTAGTCAGTTTAGACAAAGGCAGCAGGGACGTTCTGAGAACATTTCCAAATAAAATATGGTTCCCAAAACGTTCAAAGAACGTCCTGAATGTTCTGTGAATGTCTGTCAAATAACGTCCCCCAAACCTTAAAAGAACTCCACATCGTCTCTGAACATTCTGGGAATGTTACTAGACAACGTCCTTAACACCAGTGAGGACGTTCTGAGAATGTTCTGGGAACGTAAAAGTTCTAGCAGGGTAATGAGTACAACACAACAAACAGTTATAATGGATACCATTTCCTGAGGATATGCATGTTCATTTATAGAACAGTCTGTCCATAAATTAAGGCAGGAAGGTCTGTTTTCAGGCTTTGTGTGCCTTTTCTCTGGGCCTGACTCAAAATGACATTTGGATGCAGAGTTCTGCATAGCTGCATAGTTTTAGATCATAAAAGTCTTATCTGATCGTGTCCAAGAGGCTCTTGCCCAGACTGGTCTTCTCGGGGGATGGGGACAGAGTGAGTTTAAAGATTATTTGTTCAATATGACAAATAATTATGGCATTAATGCCATTAAATCGAATAATGATTTGCATGTTAATGTGTTTTCTATAAAAGTTACATTCATTTACGTTTGCTTGGACAAATGGACTGTGAAAAGGACATAGATAGAACAGTTGCATATGTCATAGACAACTGCAGGTCACACAACGTTAGTGCTTTTGTGTGAAATAATCAACTGTCATCATTTTTTGCCACTGTGTTTTTTGGCCCGTCACAATTTCTGCAGACTAAACTAAACTACAAATGCACTTTCTTCCCTGTCTTTCTGCAGGCATCTCCATGCCAATCCCAGTGCTGGGTCTGCGCGATCACACCAAAGTTTTCAAGGATGGTAGCTGCCTATTGACTGACAATTCTTTTGTGTTGATTGGGTCCTTTGTGGCCTTCTTTGTGCCATTGACCATTATGGTGGTGACCTACTTCCTGACTATCAGCGCTTTGCAGAGTGAGGCTACGCTCTGCCTTGATCAGCTGGTGCCCAGGCCCAAATGGAGTACAGGATTCACTCTGAACTTCCTCCCTGGCCCATCGTTCTCACCCTCAGAGAAGAAACTCTTCTTGCGGCGCTCGTTGAGCCGCGAGGCAGGGACAGAGTCAGGGGTTGTGACGCCACCTTTCGGACGGCACAGCGTGCAGTCCATCAGCAATGAGCAGAAGGCCTCCAAAGTTCTGGGTGTGGTCTTCTTCCTGTTCGTGGTCATGTGGTGTCCCTTTTTCATCACAAACGTTTTGGCAGTGGTTTGCGAGCCGGCGGCGTGTGACACTGATATAATGAACGGACTGTTGAATGTGTTTGTGTGGGTTGGTTACCTTTCCTCCGCTGTTAACCCCCTGGTTTACACACTCTTCAACAAGACTTACCGCTCAGCCTTTGCTAGATATATCCGATGCCAGTTTCACGAAGAGAAGAAACCGCTACAGCTAATTCTGGTCAACACCATTCCACCGCTGGCCTATCAGTCCACACAGCTGCCGCTCACTGGATCAATAGGCAATGGGGATTTTTCTCTGCCCCTTCCCAATAAAAACCAACATCTGTCCAAAAGCTGTAAAAATGAGAGTGTCAGCTGCTTGTGAATTCCCTCAATGAACTCACAAAATGCCAACTGTAACCCTGGATTTTGTTCTGAGTTCGTGTTTGGCATTCTATCCTTCTTACCTCTAAAGAAATCGGCTTTGATTGGTCTAAAGTATTAGTATTCAAAGTCCAACTGCAGCTTTGAACAAACTGCATCACAGTCCATGACTTGATCACAGGGTACTGATACATCAAAAGACATTCGTCTGAATGGGATCTGTCCTTAGTACCATCAGTGTCAGTTGAATCAATGGGATAAAACTTCTTTGGTTATAAAAATTGTATATAAGTGTTAAGTCAGAGTTTCGGTTTGATGTCAAGACTTTTCATTTTTATGTAGCACTTTATATTCCAGAAGGCAAAGTCTAAATTCATGGGAGTCCAGCTGTGTTTTGTTTACAATGTCAGGTTTTTGAAAACAAGTGTGGATAAAAGTTGTGATGTGACTAGAGTTTTGTACTGTCAAATGATTGAGATGATGTAGCCTCGTTCATAAGCTGCTGGTTTATCATTTTACATTTGCATTCAATGTCATGGAAAAGAACTACAAGAATCCTATAGAAGCCTGTTTCCACTTCAGAGTACAAACTAAATAAGGTCATTGTGAAATTAAGTTTAAAATAAGAAATAAAGTAAAATTGTAAAATGATAAAGGTAAAAGATATAAAAGTACATATGTGAGATACACTACTTCTCAAAAGTTTGGGCTTAGTAAGATTTTTAAATATTTTTGAAAGAACTTTCTTGTGGTCACAAAGGCTGCATTTATCTGAACAGCAATATTGTAAAATATTCAGTTAAAAATAACAGTTTTCTATTTTAATATACTGTATTTTCAGAGGTGGGTAATCCAGGGGTCAAAGAGTAAAAGTCCTGCCATATTTTTATTCCATCCACTGAAGCATTAATGAGATAATTAAGTGATTAATTGAGTGATGATTGAGCATTATTGAAGACACCTGATGATAACAAGCAGAATCACCAAAGGAGAAAATCACAATTTTTAAGTTACCATCATCGAGGTCAGGGTTTGTTTTAGTTGAGCTCTTGACCCTTGACTTTTTAACATTAGATTTTGTTTGGGCAATTTTAACTGCATTAAAACCAACCAGACAAGCAAAGTTAAAAGATGGTCAGGTGTTGTTGGTTATGTTTTTACATAGTCATTATTTGATCTGAATCACTGAACTCATTTAAAGCCCAATCTCTGAGTTAGATTTACATTATTGATTACAGCAGAACTGTGATTCTACGACACAAGATCAGCTTTTACAATACAGATTTTTTTTTTAAAAAGTTGTCCTTATCACAAAAAAAAAAATTATTTTAGGCACACACAGACATCAAGAATCAGCCTGTGAATCTCAACAACGGTGACAAGCAACATATTCTGATCAACAGATCAACTCTGAACATTAGAAAACAAGCTACTAAATAGTCACAGAAAAACAGCAAAATTTGAATAGTGACAATAAAGGAAATTTCTAAGACAATTAAGCTCAAAATTTATTCATGCAGCAATGCATGATGGGAGCCATGGATGAATTTTGATTGGTGGCACCCAGAATGTACTGCAACATGCTTTATGATGGCCACCACTGTTGAGATTCACAGGATGATTCTTGATGTCTGTGTGTTTAAATGAGCTCTGCTTTTCTTTTTTTTTTTTTTTAAATCAGAACTCTTAAAAAAAAAAAAAAAAAATTGTATTGATGAAGTTGATCTTCTGCTGTAGAATCACAGTGCTGCTGTAATTAATAATGTAAATCTAACTCAGAGATTGAGCTCTAAATGAGTTCAGCGACTCAAATCAAATAATGATTATGTGAAAACATAATCAACACCACCTGATCATCTTTTAACTTTGTTTTTCCGGTTGGTTTTAATGCAGTTAAAACTGCCCAAACAAAATCTAATATTAAATAGTCAAGGGTCAAGAGCTCAACTAAAACAAACCCTGACCTCGATGATGGTAACTTAAAAATTGTGATTTTCTCCTTTGGTGATTCTGCTTGTTATCATCAGGTGTCTTCAATAATGCTCAATCATCACTCAATTAATCACTTATTTATCTCATTAATGCTTCAGTGGGTGGAATAAAAATATGGCAGGACTTTTACTCTTTGACCCCTGGATTACCCATCTCTGTGTATTTTAAAATGTAATTTATTCCTGTGATGACAAAGCTAAATTTTCAGCAGTCATTACTACAGTCTTAAGTGTCATATTTGACTCTGAGGTGGAAATGGGCTTCCATAGAAACCTCCTCAAATGAAGACTACAAAAGACTACAATCCAGATCAGAAAGCATGCTGCTTGACCAGTATCTTTCTGGTGGTAAGCAACATAGCTATATGTTAATCCACCAGCTAGACCAGCACCAAACTGGTAACCTGCATGAACCAGCCTGGACCAGCACGGAAAGTCAAAGCTGTTCTTTTCAAATGGGAACTCAGTTTTCACTTTTGCAGCTTGTCATTTGTACCTATCAAGAACCATTTCTGAGACATTTTGACGTTTCACATATTGTTCAGATAGTGGCAGTACTCAAACCTAACACTTACCTTTGTCAGATTTGAAGTTCATTGAAAATGTGCTTTTAAAATCACTGGTAAGTTTTTGGTTCTCAATATGTACCTCTGCATTCAGGGTTCCATGGCAAAACAGATAGTGATCTCAGGACCATTCTTGCATCTCCACAGGTTCAGAACTCAGCACCATTCTAATTCTATTTCCAGTGTCTGAATTGACAGTGGTGTTGTTGTTGTTATGGTGACAGTCATAAACTTGTTTGCAGACATTGAATGAGTCATCTCTGTTTCATCTTTCTGAGTGGATATTTATGCAGGTATATATGTTTATATGTGCAGTGCAGAGGTGGGTAATCCAGGGGTCAAAGAGTAAAAGTCCTGCCATATTTTTATTCCACCCACTGAAGCATTAATGAGATAAATAAGTGATTAATTGAGTGATGATTGAGCATTATTGAAGACACCTGATGATAACCAGCAGAATCACCAAAGGAGAAAATCACAATTTTTAAGTTACCATCATCGAGGTTAGGGTTTGTTTTAGTTGAGCTCTTGACCCTTGACTATTTAACATTAGATTTTGTTTGGGCAGTTTTAACTGCATTAAAACCAACCAGAAAAGCAAAGTTAAAAGATGATCAGGTGTTGTTGGTTATGTTTTTACATAGTCATTATTTGATCTGAATCACTGAACTCATTTAGAGCTCAATCTCTGAGTTAGATTTGCATTATTGATTATAGCAGTACTGTGATTCTACAGCACAAGATCAGCTTAATACAAATTTTTTTTTTTAAAAAGTTGTCCTTATCACAAAAATTTTTTTATTTTAGGCACACACAAACATCAAGAATCAGCCTGTGAATCTCAACAACGGTGACAAGCAACATATTCTGATCAACAGATAAACTCTGAACATTAGAAAACAAGCTACTAAACAGTCACAGAAAAACAGCAAAATTTTAATAGTGACAATAAAGGAAATTACTAAGACAATTAAGCTCATAATTTATTCATGCAGCAATGCATGATGGGAGCCATGGATGAATTTTGATTGGTGGCACCCAGAATGCACTGCAACATGCTTTATGATGGCCACCACGGTTGAGATTCACAGGATGATTCTAGATGTCTGTGTGTTTAAATGAGCTCTGCTTCTTTTTTTTTTTTTTAAATCAGAACTCTAAAAAAAAAATGTATTGATAAAGTTGATCTTCTGCTGTAGAATCACAGTGCTGCTGTAATCAATAATGTAAATCTAACTCAGAGATTGAGCTCTAAATGAGTTCAGTGATTCAGATCAAATAATGATTATGTGAAAACATAATCAACACCACCTGATCATCTTTTAACTTTGTTTTTCTGGTTGGTTGTAATGCAGTTAAAACTGCCCAAAGAAAACCTAACATTAAAAAGTCAAGGGTCAAGAGCTCAACTAAAACAAACCCTGACCTCGATGATGGTAACTTAAAAATTGTGATTTTCTCCTTTGGTGATTCTGCTGGTTATCATCAGGTGTCTTCAATAATGCTCAATCATCACTCAATTAATCACTTATTTATCTCATTAATGCTTCAGTGGGTGGAATAAAAATATGGCAGGACTTTTACTCTTTGACCCCTGGATTACCCACCTCTGGTGTTTATATGCCCTCATTCCATTATATCATAGATACTTTGAATTAGCTTGAACAATAGAGCTGTAGAACACTGAGTTACAAATGTTTTTTTGCCAGCCTCTGTATTTATCAAGTCCACCGCTTACAGTTCTTTATTTGGCTCTGTTATGGGAGGCAATGAAAGTTACATTAAGCCACACTGCACATTGCACAAGTGTAACACAAGGTGACTCAGTAGTGTGCAGAATGTGGCAAAATGATATCAGAAGAAAATAGAGCTATTCAGTTTGTAGTCCTAAAATACAGAAACTAGTATTTTCATAAAATCATGGTAGATAAACATGACTTAAAAACAAAATATGCTATTATACAAACCCATAGAATACTCCTGAGTGAACAAATACACAGCTTCCGAAACCAAATACTTACCTACTAATAATCCAGGAATTAGTTTTATGTGAAAAACAGTACACAAAAAGAGTAGTATGTCTGAATACATAGTATTTGAAAAATAGTAAGTAAAAATTAGCCGGATGATGACTTACCCCAGATAGCAACTTTGTGCCGGCCCAGATCCGGCCTACATCTGCTAAGCGTCGTATGATGATCTGGGCCACATGTGGTGTGGAATGATGGCACTTAGGTGGACCGTTCCTGTTTGCCAGATCTGAACCACAAGCAGGCCATAGCAATGCCACATGTCAGCCAAGAGCAAAGAAATAAACCAGAACTGGACCTTATCTGAGCCACAAAATCTTTATATATTATTTATAGAATCATCTTAGCATTAACATGTCTGCTAACAAGCAGAATCACTGAAGGAAAGAAGAGAACAGAAAAAAGAGACAAACAGAAACACAAGAGCTACAACTGACTTCAGCCACAGCCTTAGATGAAATCAAATGAAGATAAAAGAAGACATTCAATCTCTCCCGATCTCAGCAGAGGAGGATTAAACAACTCCACAAACAGCATTACTGCTTCACATATTACTAACAGGATTGAATTTATTTCTGTCATTCATCTAGAGTTTTCACTGAGAGTCAGTTCTAATCAGTTATGAGATTTTAGTGACGGCCAATTTTGTTCAATCTTATTTTCAATAAAACAAAAACATCTAAACCTCAGTTAATTCTTAATAAGAAGCTTTGAATGAAAGAAATAAAGTCATATTGGATTTTAATAAGTGAAGATGCTGAGATCTAGAGAGATCTGTTCCTGAGATTCTGTTACGAGATCTCAATGACGGTTGGTTTTGTTCCATCACGGGATTTCAATGATGGTAAGTTTTATTCGGTTATGAGATTTCAGTAACAGTCAGCTTTATTTGGTGATGGTCAGTGACAGGTGACGGTCAGCTCAATGACGGTCTGTTTTGTTCCTTCATGAGATTTCAGTGACACTCAGTTCTAATCGGTTATGAGATTTCAATGACTTCTATTTTATTCGGTTGTGAGATTTCAGTGATGGCCGGTTTTGTTCGGTTACGAAATATCAATTACGGTCAGTTTTTTTTTTTTTTTTTTTGGTTACAAGATTTCATTGATGTGTGTTTTATTTGGTTGTCGGATTTCGAGATTTCAGTGATGGCCGATTTTGTTCAGCTATGAGATCTCAATGACGATCAGTTTTGTTCCTTCACAAGATTTTAATGACAGCGGGTTTTGTTTGGTTGTGAAATTTCGAGATTTTAGTCATGGCCAGTTTTGTTCGGTTACAAGATCTCAATGACGGTCAGTTTTATTCAGTTATGAGATTTCAATGACAGTCAGTTTTATTGGGTGATGGTCAGTGACAGGTGATGCTCAATGACGGCCAGTTTTGTTCAGTTTTCTTTTTGCAAATTTTGCTATAACAAATGTGCTTCAAAATGACAAAATTACAACACCCAGTCAATGGCTCTTACGCGATCTTAATGATGGTTGGTTTTGTTCCGTCACACGATTTCAATGTCTTTTTTTTTCGGCTGTGAGAGTTCAGTGAAGACTGCTTTTGTGTCGTTTACGAGATTTCAGTGACTGTCAGTTTTCAATAACGGTCAGTTTTCTTCTGTTACGAGATTTCAAAGACAGTCAGTTTTGTTTTGGTTATGAGATTTCAATGATGGTCGGTTTTGTTCCATTACGAGATTTCAATGCCGATCGGTTTTATTCAGAAACAAGATTTCAGTGATAGCCAATTTAGTTCAGTTACGAGAACTCAATGACGGTCAGTTTTATTTGGTTACGAGATTTCAATGACAGTCAGTTTTACTGGGTGATGGTCTGTGACAGGTGAAAATAATGTTAAAAATTCAAGGGTCAAAAGCCGAACTAAAGCAAATGCTTACCTCCACAACTTATTATTTTCAATAAAACTAAAACATATATACCCCAGTTAATTCTTAAAAAAGAAACTTTGAATGAAAGAAATAAAGTCATATTGGATTTTAATAAGTGAAGATGTAGCGATCTAGAGAGTAGTGATGTCCGGTTCGCGAACGAATCGTTCTTTTAAACCGGTTCTTTTCAGTGAACCGGTTGAACCAGTTCACCAAATCGGTCTGAATCGTTCCAAACAGTTCGCATCTCCAGTTAGCAAACACGAATCCACAAATTACTAAAGTTATTCACTTTTTGACGTGCCTGACACTACCTCTCGAAATAAACCAACATCCTGGAGTTATTCAGTTACTCCAACAGTACAGTGACTGATGATGAGCACGAGCAGCAGAGCAGCTAATATGAGTGCGCATGCGCGGTGCACACGAACGAACATACACGGACTGTCACCGTTCTCGTTCTCGAGTCAAGAACCGGTTGCAACGGTTTTCGGATCATCAGTACACGACCGAGAACCGCTTCTTTCGAACATGTCCGATTTGAGAACCGGTGAGCTGATGATACTGCGCATGCGTTTAAGTTTTCAAGAGAACCAAAAGCACGTTTTGTTGAACATCGGACAGTGTGATAATATAAAACATACTGGAAATATGTTTATGACTTAATTCAAAATACAAAACGTTTATTGTGCTTTTCCAAATACACCATAGCAGATTGATAGCATATAATACTGTACATAATACTGTACATAATAAACTACATGCCAGCATGAACATAATATTTTGTACATAGATCAAACTAATGTTCAGAAATAGTTCTACAAATTTATTTTTCTATATTAATGTTATTTAAAAAGCAATATAGTGAAAGTTGTGCAGTTGTGCTTTCAAGTTATTTTTTTTTTAAAGATTGGAAACATTTATTTGTTTCATAAATAATCCATGGACAGTTTATTTAATTTCTAAACAAGGTGATATAAAGATAACTACAGCAAGAGCAAACAAGCGACTCCTTTTGAATCGCTCTCGCGGTTCTCGAATCTCAATCTCGTTCTCGAGTAGAATCGGTTGCAACGGTTTTCGGATCACCAGTACACAACCGAGAACCGCTTCTTTCGGACGTGTCCGATTTGAGAACCGGTGAGCTGATGATACTGCGCATGCGTGATTCAGCGTGTGATCTGAAGCTACCGAACAGTAACATCACAGCACCGGTTAACTAGGACAACTGATGCTATGAGAGGACTTGAATGAGGGGCCAATTCTGGCGAAACGTAAGTTTATTTAATTACAAATAAATCGTAATGTAAGAGGATCATGGTTTCTGCTCTGATGAAGACAAATTTATTCACTTTATAACTGTAAAACTTTGTTTGCACATCACTGCCTGTATATGTCATGTGTTTGGATGCTTTAGATGCAAAACTAAATTGTAAGAAACGCTTCAGATTATAATGTTTTAGTTGACTGATGTTATGATTACTGACTTTATTTGAATGTGTTAAGTTTTTTCATCCTGGCCCGCGATAGACGACGTCATCGCGGATGACGTCATTACGTCGGAGCGTAGAAGAACCGGTGAGCCGGTTTTTTCAACCGGTTTATTGAATCGAACTGTCCGAAAGAACCGGCTCGCGGAAAGGAACCGAACTTCCCATCACTACTAGAGAGATCTCTTACTGAGATTCTGTTACGAGATCTCGATGACGGTTGGTTTTTTATTCCGTCACAGGATTTCAATGATGGTAAGTTTTATTTGGTTACGAGATTTCAGTGTCAGTTTTATTCGGTTGTGAGATTTCGAGATTTCAGTGGCGACTGGTTTTGTGTCATTTACGAGATTTCAATGACTGTCAGTTTTCAATAACGGTCAGTTTTCTTCTGTTACGAGAAGAACATTTCTTATAATTATCAGTGTTAAAAACAGTTGCTTAAAATTGTTGTGGAAACCATGAATTTAATTTTTCTGGATTCTTTGATGAATATAAAGTTCAATGAACAGCATTTATTAGCATTTATTACATTATTAACATTTATTAAATACTTTTGTCACTTTTGATAAATTGAAAGCATCCTTGATGAATAAAAATATTAATTTCTCTCTTTTTTTAATCTTACCACAAATGTTTGAATTGTAACATGGTTTCCACAAAAATATGAAGCAGCACACTTGTTTTCCTGTTTTCATTTCTAATAATCAGAAATGTTTCTTGAGCAGCAAATCAGCATGTTAGAATGTTTTCTGAAGGATCATGTGACACTGAAAGCTGGAGTAATGATGCCGAAAATTCAGCTTTGACCACATATGCATTTTACAATATATTCACACAGACAGCTATTTTAAATTGTAATATTTCACAATATTACTGTTTTACTGCATTTTTTAATAAATAAATCATGATTTAGGCTATTAATCATTAATGAGGATGTTTTATTGGGATATTTCATCCCTGCGTTTAATACTGTAGTTAAACTGTAGCTACCTTTTAGCCTATTTTTTCGTTTATTCGTTTTTCAAATCATAAGAACAATTAACAATGTTCTCACATTTTTAGTAGGCTACAAAGATAAAAAGTGATCAACAGGTCCTTAATTCATTTACAAAGGAACGATTTAATAAAAAGTTAACAGTTTCTTAATTAATTTACAAAGAAACGGTTTAATAAACAAATAAGATCAACAATTTCTTAATTCATGGGACACATTAATTTTCTGCATGTTATGAGCAGAGCTCTGTATTTTACAGGAATAAATGTTTTAATGTGCATGCCTGACCTGTTGAAATAGGCTACATCAGTGAATTATTAAATGTAGTTTCAAGCGTTTTGTCTGCCATTGCTGTAATATTTCACTGTAACTGCAGGCTTTCAAATAGCTGGAACATTATGCACTTAAAGAAATTAGAGCCTATAAATGTAAGCAAAAAAAAAAATGATGGTGTAAAAAAATAAAAGTGATATAGAACTGCATGACACATCTCAATAGCCCGTGTTTGTTCGGGATTTGAACCCGTGTCGTTAGTGTCGTTACACAGCTGCCCAAAGCTCTACCACTCACCTACAAATAAATTCTGTTCTTTTAAACCTTTTATTCATCAATGAAAAATCCTGAAAATGGTATCACAGAGGTTCATCCACCACTTTTTGCCAGGGTCAATATTGACCCCACCACTTTTTGAAACATCCCGAGGCACGGATGTAGGCTACTAATACAAAATAAACATCTTTAATTGATTAGCAATTTGTTCGATTGTGTTAAATAATAGGCGATCTGGTGCTGGGATGTGTTGTTTTTGTTTTTAGTGCATATTTCCGCTGTTATCAGTGGTGCAAGCAGTGTTCTTTTGGCACTCATGCACACCACACAGTCTTCACACGAACGATCGCTTCAATCTATCGCTGTTGCGGCCAGAGACTCTATTCGTTCAGGTGAAATCACAAAACAAAATGCACATAAACGTGTCCTTTCTCTTAATATACAATCACTGATGAACATTTTTGGTTTTAATGAGAAAAAAATAAAATAAAGAACACAAGGGCGGATTAGAACCCAAAACCTCTGGCACGCTGAACAAAAATTTTGCCCCTCGTTCATCAGGACAACGTATTGTATTTAGCGGATCAAATTATTTATTGGCTCATGTACACTCAGGACTAACAATATACTGTATTATATTAGATTTAAGGACGAAACTATCGTATTAAACATGAGGTCTATGTCAATAAATGTAGTTTATTTATTATTGTAATGATACAATTACAGTACACACACTCACACTCCTGTTCCGCCCACTTTTTAAAACAAAGTTACGCCACTGTAAGCCACACATCTGTTTCCAACACTGATAATAAATCAGCCTATTAGAATGATTTCTGAAGGATCATGTGACACTGAAGACTGGTGTATTCAGTTTTGCGTCACAGAAACAAATAATAGAAAAGTATATTTTAAAACCATTATTTTAAATTGCAATAATATTTCACAATATTATTACTGTTTTTCTGTATTTTGATCAAAGATGAGATTTCTGGAAAAAAAATAGTAAGTTGTAAGAATGTGATGTGAAACTAACTAACTAACTAACTGCATGGATGTGATGTAGGGATTATTTTTGCCCCAGGGTTACACCCCTTATTTTCTGAGGTTTATTTTAACCCCTTATTCAGTACAGTTTATGGCGACTGTACTGGGGCGTTGGGCAGTATGTTATGTACTGTGTAGACTATTTTACACAAGGGTTACACCCCTTATATTCTGGGGTTTATGTTAACCCTTTATACAGTACAGCTTATTGCGACTGTACTGGGGCGATAGGACCCACTTAGGCCACAGGTTGATCAGACCTGCTGGCCTCTCTAACACCTCTTCCTGCAGCTACCTGGTCTACCAGGAGGTCTCCCATCCAGATATAGTCCGGGCTCAACCCTGCTTAGCTTCGTGGGTGTGCAGGTGAAAGCTTCAGGTTGACAGCTGCAGGCATTTTCTGAAGCATCTTTCCAACCATATACTCTCTTACTCTGAGTTTTTGGGGTTACCATTGTGCTGAAGAGTAGTAGCTTTGGTTAGGCTGAAATACTTACAAATATAGGCTATGTTATTTATGTGAAGACATAAAAGATTTGATTGGCTTTTAGGTCAATGGTTCAGTACATGCATGTGTGCTTGTGCTAATGTTAGCTAAACATATAAAACATTTAATGTATGAAGTCATAAAATATAAGAAGTATAATGCTTTGTATATTGATGTTTGTAATGCTTATATCAATGTTCTCAAACTCAATTTCTGGAGAGCCATAGCTCTGCACAGTTTTGTTTCAACACAGTCAAACACTCCCGATCCAGCTAATCGAGGTCTTAAGGATTACTAGAAACTTCCAAGCTGGTGTGAGTTGGAGCTAAACTCTGCAGGTCTGTGGCCCTCCAGGAACTGAGTTTGAGACCACTGGCTTATATGTTCAATACATTTATAAATATGCAGTATCAAATCTTATCACATGAATTAAATCTTTCAAGATCTCAGCAGAGGAGGATTAAACAACTCCACAAACAGCATTACCAGCTTCACTTTTGACTAAACAAATTGACTTAATTTCAGTCACCATTGTGGTGGTCAGTATTTGCTTTAGTTGTGCAGTTTGACTTTGACTGCTGTGATTGTATTTGTTGCAGAAAGAAAAGCTGATGATGCTGTCTACTTGATGAAGATATAATCATTGTGTAGCTGGTTGGTGTAAGCTAGGATTCATTCATGTTATGTAATTATTAGTTACAGCAAGACTGTAATTCTATATTGTACATTAAGCATTTTGAACTGCAACACCTGTTAGACTCACTCAGACACCAAAACTCAGACACCAAATTATAAATCTCAACAATGGTGACAGGCTTCATGCTGCAATGCATTCTATAACAGACTATTATTAAGTTGAAATTAACTGAATTATATGATATCTACATGTTCAAAAAAAAAAAAAAAAAAAACTGCATAAGGTTAGACCACTAGATGATGACAATCTCTTCATCATCAAGTTTTCAACATCACCTGAGCACATTTTCCCCCCTCATTTTTTTCTATTTTTGCCCCAGCTAACACAATTTCAGCAGACAAGATCTTGTAACATTGAGATCTCGTAACGAAACAAAACCAACTGTCGTTAAAATCTCATTAAGAAGCAAAGCCGACCATCATTAAAATCTTGCTAAGGAAACAAATCCCAGTGGTATTGAAATCTCGTAATGGGGAAAAAATGGGCAATTATTTGAATCTTGTAAAGGAACAAAATCGACTGTCATTGAAATCTCGTAACAGAACAAAACGACCATCATTGAAATCTCGTAATGAAAAAAAAAAACAACTGTCATTAAAATCTCGTAAAAAAAAAAAAAAAAACATACTGTATTGATATCTCGTAACTGAACAAATGAAAATTTGACTGACTGACAATGAAAACTGACTGTCATTTAAATCTCGTAACAAAACAAAACCGACCATCTCTGGAAACTCGTAAAAGAACAAAGGATCAAAACCTACCTAAAAAAACAACAACCATCATCGAGATTTCATAATGGAACAAAACCATCTGTCATTGAAACAGGCACGTGCACAGGTAGGGCTCAACCTGTGCAGAGCACATGCCCTTTTTGTCCTTACACTCCGAAGTGCCCTTTTTTTTTGGAGGTGTTTTATTTTATTTATTTATTTTCTTGAAAAAATCAATGAATTTTCTTGAAAAAAAAAATCAATAAATTTACAAATATATTTAGCCTAATAAAGGTATTAAAAAGAGCTTGTGACAAAATCAAAATCTTTTTGGATCCGCTCAAACTGTCAGTCAAACCTCTTAACTCCGCCCCCTGAGTGCAGCGAACTGAAGTTTCACAGCAGTCAGAGCAGCTGAACGTCTTGCTACGGTAAATAAATATCTTGTTGTTTGAATAAGTAGGCTACAACGTTGTCTTTACGAAAGAAACATTAGTATGTCTATAAAGTTTCATATTTTATGCATTTGAGGCCTGAGACCGGCGGCGGAGAGAGAGGTAGGGGGCTAGCATTTGCCATCTAAGTCATAGCCAATACCAATAGCCTACAAATAGCCTTAAATAGCCTGTGCATACAGTACAGTAGTATTACATCTTTTATAAATTGAGATTTTGGCCAAACGTATTTTACCACAGGAAAAATTGAGCGCTCATAACCTACTGATGACGACGTAACACGTAACGTTAGCCTAATGTGATGCCATAGTTTTAATGACGGACAAATTGCACATTTGCACATATTCGCTGGTCAAAAACCCGGCGTAACTGCATTTGAGTTTGACAAAAAAGCGACTGAATGATCCCCGTCGTCAGCTAGGTAAAATATATTTCTAAGGAATTTCTTCTTTGATTTATGATGGCTATCTGCATACACTTAATTCATTAACATTTAATCGTATTATATATGGTCACACAGTATGGTTAATGTTTACGATGTTAATATGTATTTGCTCGCTAGATAATGTTTTAAATCTAGTATTGTATACTCCCCGCTCTTCACATGTATAAACATAGTAAAACATGGTTTTACTACAGTAATGTTGTAGTAACTAAAAAACATTACATAATCATCAGGTCACTGTGCTTCTTTATATTTTATAATGCAGAATGTAATGTGTGTGTATTAATGTGTTGAGAGGGACATCCCTGGATCACAGTGAAGTCAAACATCTTCAAACACATGGCTCACAGAAGATTGCTGTTGTAATTATTTTTAAAGAAGCCCTGAAACCCTGTATATATATATATATATATATATATATATATATATATATATATATCGTGCCCTTTTTTTCAGTTTCAGCACATGCCCCCCAAAAGGTCTGTGCACGGCCCTGCATTGAAATCTCATAAAGGAACAAAACGGACCGTCATTTAAATCTCGTAATAGAACAAAATGGACCATCTTTGACATCTTTTAAAGGAACAAACCCGACCATCACTGAAATGTGAAACTTGTAATGAAACAAAACCAACCGTTGTTGAAATCTCATAATGGAACAAAGCTGATTGTCATTGAAATCTTGCAACCAAATAAAACTAACCATCATTAAAATCTTGTAACAAAACAAAACTGACCATTATTGAACAAACATTTGGACATTAAGCTTTATGGAGCAAAACAGGCTGTTGCTGAAATCTCATAAAGGAACAAAACTGACTGTCTTCGAAATCTCGTAACAGAATAAACCGACTGTCATTGAAAACTGACAGTCGTTAAAATCTCGTAACTGATAAAATCCGACCGTTACTAAAATCTCGTAAAGGAACAAATCCGACTGTCATTGAGATCTTGCAAAAGAACAAAACAGACCATCATTGAAATCTTGTAAAGGAACGAAACTGACTGCTATTGAGATCTCACAACCAAACGTCACTGAAATAGTATAATGGAACAAAACCAATCAGATGATAAAAATAAACACAAAAATTATTCTGAGACAACACACAAAGACATCAAGAATCAGTACATGAATCTCAACAAAGGTGACAATCAAAAGTGTTCTGCCGCAATGCATGCTGGGATCAATAGTACAAAACTCCCAGCATGCATCACAGCATGAATAAATTATGCAGCTAAATTGTCCTATTATTTTCTTTAATTCTAACTATTTGCTTTTATTTTTTGCTGTGGTTTTTGTTCGGTCTTTTAGTAGCTTTTTGTGATGTCCAGAGTTGATCTGATTGTCTGAATATTTTGTTGTCACCATTGTTGAGGTTCATATGCTGATTGCTCATATCTGTGTTTGTCATTGTAGGTTATTGGTGTCAGTTCAAGTTTTTTTTTTTTTTTCAGTCATCTCTGCAAACCTTAAAAGAACTCCACATCGTGACTGTCTCTGAACGTTCTGGAATAGTTAAGGTATTAAGGTTTGGGGAATGTTATTTGGTGGACCTTCAGGGAACATTCAGGACGTTCTGGGAATGTTTAGGGGACTATTACTATAGGACGTTCTGTTAACTTCCCAAATGTCCTCTTTGTAACGTTCTCGCGCGACCATAAAATAACCAAAATAGAATGTTCCCCTAAACTCAAAACGGGAACGTTATTAAATGACCAACAGAGGACCGTGTGGGAACGTTCTGTTAATGTCCCAAATGTCCTCTTTGTAACATGCTTTTTTGACCATAAAATAACCAAAATGGAACGTCCCCCTAAAGTCATATAAGGAACCTTAAACTGCAGCACTTTCATTACCAGAAGAGGATGTTTTAGGAATGTCCCAAATGTTCTGTAAAGGTTTGGAATTTTCATCACCTTTTGAGAACTTTTAGGGAACGTTGCGCAAGGTCCTGAGAACGTTGTCTTCTACGTGGGTTGTAGCTCTTGTGTTTCTGTTTGTCTCTTTTTTCCGTTCTCTTCTTTCCTTCAGTGATTCTGCTTGTTAGCAGACATGTTAATGCTAAGATGATTCTATAAATAATATATAAAGATTTTGTGGCTCAGATAAGGTCCAGTTCTGATTTATTTCTTTTGCTCATGGCTGACATGTGGCATTGCTTTGGCCTGCTTGTGGCTCAGATCTGGGCTGGCACAAAGTTGCTATCTGGGAGTACTTTTGCAGAGACTCTGAGGTGCGCATCTGATGGACATTTTACCATCTAATGAGGCCACGGGAAAGGATTGACGTGGTAGGTCACATGACAATGATAACATGGCGGATGTAGTACGTCTGAATTTCATTTATACAACACACATTCATATTATATATAACATACTTTTTAAAGGATCACAAAGTAAGTTTTAAACCAAATGTAGTATGCAATTTCAGAAGTAGTGATCATGAATTAGCCTTCCAGTTATTTTAGATAGAGTGGAGCAGCTTGTACTGCCCTTTCAATTGCATAACCATCCTGTACTTCCAACAGCTAAAATAAAAGAGTAATAGCTGAATATGTGCCAGAGATTCCATTAAACCTCACATGAGCATCAAAGTGAAGAGCACAGACTCTAGTTTTCACTAGTTGGACATTCTGTTGAGCCAACAGAAGTAGACATGGAAAATATTTCCATTATGCCAGGTCTCCCCTGAGTTACTTGACAAAATCATGAATACGAATGAATGTTTTTGTACACTGTAAAACAATCAGTTGTGAGAAAAAGTGCCGTTCCATCAGCCGCTGGGTGATTCGCCAATCACCTGCAGGCTCAGACCAGCTGCCTGAATCATCACAATATGTTTGCAGTTGCATGAGAAACTTGGCATAGACATAGACATGGTACATAAACAAATACATAAAAAATATGTTCTGATCTGGTATAACTACAATATTGGTTGTTGTTTTCAATAGTAAAGAAGGAACTGCAATATAAAAATAATTAAATAATGTTTGAGAAATTCTAAAATTATATATTCTACAATTCTAAATATATAATAAGATTAACAAAAAAACTATATGTAAATGTATACATTTATATAATTCTCTATCATATATATATATATATATATATATATATATATATATATATTCTCATATTTCTACTGTAATTATGACAACATTGTTTTAAAACTGTTTTTATTAACATAAAATAATTCTAAATAAATAAATAATAGTTGAGTCAAGTTTATGTTTACATCTTGTTTTTTTATGTTTTCATCATTTTAAGAAGTTTTAATATATTTAATAATTTAGTTAGTTGTTTATATAATTACTAATTATTTTTTATAATTAATAAGTTTGCTAAGACCCCCTTGTTGAGAACCACTATCCTTAACCTTCTGAGCCGGTGATAAAATATTCATATTTAAATCACCTCTGTATATATATATATATATACATATATATATATATATATATATATATATATATATATATATATATATATATATATATATATATATATATACACACACATATATATATATATATATATATATATATATACTAAATATAGGAAGGCTTTTATGATACCACTGGCACCTGCACGATTCCTAATCAGCAAGGTGCAGCAGCTTCTGGGAATCAGAAGTGGTGTGGGTGGCATTTTCTTTAAAAATTAAATAACCTTAAGGTGATTTTTTTTAATACATTCATTTTCTGGCCCCAAAACATGCACATGTACCAACACACACCTACACACAGAAACATACACACAGAGTGATTCAATTCAATTTTTAGTCTTCATGCCGGAGGGCTTCATCTAACCCAGAACTAACTACTACGCCCACCTAGACGAATACGAGTATCAGTCCTCCAGGGCTAGAGTTATATCTGAGAGAGAGATGGGAAAGTCAGGCTCAATTCAAAGTTCTTTGAACTTTAAGCATGAAATGTCAACTGTCACAGTTCAAAAATGAGAGAGTGTGAGAGAAAGAGAGAGAAAGCTGGCAAAAGAGACTTGAGTAAAGAATGAACCCTGTTTGACACTCCTTTCATGTATTTTCTGGGGTTCTCCTAAACCCTCTTCCGAGCTGATGATGAGCTAAATTATTCACATATGTCACATCACGGCTGTAATCCTAATTAATGAATCACCTCTGTGATACATGGGAGACTCATTAAAAGAGGGCAGGATCGAGTCAAGGAGCAAAGGCGAGAAAGATTACTGAAATTAAAATGCCAAAATCATCATACATTATGGCCATATATAAACAAAATCCCCCTGTTTTTATCTTCTTTTTCTCTTCCCTTTCCTTTTCTTTCCTTGTGTTAAATTGCTTTTAGACTGACAGGTAGTAGATGAAATGATCTCAGATGCCTCTGATCCAGCCAGAAATTGGCAGTAAAACTCAGCTCAGTTGAGCTTTTCACCGACCAAAGCAATGGTTTCAAGAGATTGCAACGTCTGCTTCCTGTTGACTAAGGATGCCTGAATAGCTTCATCTCATTAACTAGTCAGCTGGCTAATCAACGATTCAATGCATGTGTATTTTTCACACATAAGCAAGTGTGACACTTTACTATTAATAATAATACGGTCTGCAGGCACATAAATGTGTTGGTCATAATAGCTGAAGACAGGGCTGTGTGATATCCTGTGGTTATGGCCACTTAAAGATGTCATAGGAGCACTTAAAAATGTTGGTGATATATCTAAATTCATTTTTTAATAGCAAACTGCCATGTGTGACATACTCTGTCCAGGGTGAACGCAGGTACCCACAAGCGGTATAATGTTTTCACAGCTTGTCTGACCTTCTGCTTTCTCTGCTAGTGTACAATTTCTGAACTTTATCGATTTTTACAGCTGTAATCTAAACTGCACCATAAAAGCATCATAATTCTAGAGCACGTTCTTAAAATCAAAGATCTACAGAAGATTTATGTGCAGTCAAGGCCAGTTGGCTAGTTTCTACATACAGCTTTGTTTTTTTTTGTTTTTTTTTTGAGAGTGCCTAGAAAATAACACGCTTTCAGTTTCAAAACCAGAGCATTTGGAAATTGCTGGAGTGCAGGCCATCGCTCAGTGTGAAATAAATCTATTGAATTGATGGAAAGGTCCCTTGATCTTCACAGTTTCTGTGAATCATGTGACCATGTCATTTCCTTTTTTTCTGGTTGCATTCTTATCTTCTGGTGATCAGTAAAGAATTAGGACAGAGAGAGTTTTTCATTTCAGGTAATTTACATCTTAATGATGCTTTAATTGTGCATATATTAAAAAATAATGTTCTAAAACAGATAATAAATTCTATTTCAAATTAATAAAAAAAATTGCAAAAAAGCTTTGATGTATGTGAAATAGCAACTATAAATAAATAGAATTAAAATAAATATTGAAATAAAACTCCAAAACTGTTTTGATGTGGGTTAAATAGCAGCAATACATTATTAAAATTAAGACTACAATTTAATAAAAATAAATAAATATAAGCGTATAAAAAAATAATAAAAAGAGATCCATTTAGCAGCAGTTACAGAAAGCTTGAGAT
Organism: Ancherythroculter nigrocauda; assembly: GCA_036281575.1. Lineage (NCBI taxonomy): Eukaryota > Metazoa > Chordata > Actinopteri > Cypriniformes > Xenocyprididae > Ancherythroculter > Ancherythroculter nigrocauda. The sequence goes on from VTFQ01000006.1 coordinate 32,219,503, forward strand.
ATGATAAGCAGGACAAGGGCATCCAGCTTAACCATCACAAGGTTAGACTATATTCTTTTGCACTCCATACAAATCACTGGCCTTGCTTTTGATGTATAGCTGTAAATCAAATCAGGTTGCAAGAATGTGTCACCTTAGCTGTAAATCTCACTCTTTTCATGCTTTATCGGTATGTACTAATGCTAAATTAGTAAAGTCTAAACAACTTGGTTTAAAAAAGTTATATTGTGTCAAAGGGTGACTACAGCTCACTTCATCTTAATATTGCCTTTTATCTAACATGCGAACATTGAGAGTATTATTAAGCTTTTCAAATCAGTAAGCCATTCAGACCTTAGTGATGATTCATAGCAGTGGATGTGTGATCAAATTCCCTTTCAGCTAGACAGACTCTATATTCATATATTATGTGGGAGTCATAAGTTCCTTTGGAAACCAAAGATGAAATCACATTCTAATGAGTAGGTACTAGAATATGAATTGATTTCATGACCATTAAGGTAGTAGGTCATCCGGAGACTTTTCACAAACTGTTTTTTGAATGCTATGTCTACTGTTTTGGCGTACTGTTTTTCGAATATACGGAAGTATTTGATTTCTCTTGGCTGATGCTGCATGTGTGATGCTCAGTTAACAATATAGTTTTACTACAGATAAAGGCTCTTAAATAGATAAAGAGTGTTATAGAGTGTACAGAAAGAGTATTATATTGAGGTACCACTGAAAGTATAGTTGTGTATTTATACACTATGTGCTTATGCATTATGTACTCTACCGTTTAGTGTATGAATTTTATAAGGTTATTGGTAACACTTTACAATAAGGTTTTTTAAACATTAGTTAACATGAAATTAGGTAACGTAAAGATAAATACAAACAGTAGCAAATGTATTGCTCATTGTTAGTTCATTTTAGGTAATGCATTTAGTAATGCTAGCTAATGGGACCTTATTGTAAAGTGTTACCAGGTTATTTTGTAACCCAGCATCAGAGGAAAGCTTGAAAGTTGAGTGCATGAAGTGTTCAATGTTCGGCTCTTTCTGTTAAATAAGTGCATCATACGGGTATTTGAAGTGATGTCTTTTTGGAATTTTCAGTGTCAAACACACTTCTCACACTATTTATACAAAAAAAAAAAAAAAAAAAAAAAAGGCATAGAATAGCGCATAAATGAAAGTGAAGTGACGTGGAACCAATTATGGTGTCCCATACTCAGAATTTGTGCTCTGCATTTTACCCATCCAAGTGCTCACACAGCAGTGAGTACTAAACACACACACACACACACACACACACACACACACACACACACACACACACACCTGGAGCAGTGGGCAGCAATTTTTTTGCTGGGGTGCCTTGCTCAAGGGCACTTCAGTTGTGAGTAATGAGAGTGGAAGAGAGCGCTGTTCATTCCCTTACATTATCTTCAGTGACCTTCGGGTTACAAGTCCAACTCTCTAACCTTAGGCCACAACTACTGAATAATTTGTAAATAGAATGCTTAATTGTTTAAAAGATTAATGATGTTACCAGATAAGGCAAGACTTTTCTTTAAAATGTTTTTTTGTGGTCTTTATTAGAAAACCAATAAAAATGTTGAAGGTAAAATGCCTTTACAGATGGCTGATGGAGAGAGATTGATTGTGTCCTCCAGTACACTGTGTTTCTGCAGTTAAATTAAGTAAGCATTCCGTTCCATGCTCTGGTAATTGTCTGGACAGCCTACGATTTGTCTTTAACAGGGGACACTAATGTATTTTCCACTGTATGTGGTCATTACTGTTTATTTAGTTTTTAGAAAGGATGTGATTATCGGTTTGAGATGCTCAAAGTAACCCGTTTCCATGGAGTTTGTCATTTCATCCTGATCATATTTAGCATGCAGTGCAGTGGAAGTAGGTAGGCACTGAATCATGCCGAGCATTTTGTAAATGATGGCAGGTACTTAAGGTGAAACAGTAATCGGTTTAAACTGAAGGACACTAAAACAATAAAGTTCATTAATGGCACATAAGCATAAGCAACGGCTAGGGCATATGGTCACAAATCATTCGATTTCAAAGGAAATCAGATAGTGTCATTATGAAGGACAAATGAAGATTTTAGTAGAGCCAGAAAAAAAGTGTTATTAACTGATGTAACAGCATGTCATCTCATCTGTAAATTATGCTGTTAGGCAGGGCACTGATGTATCATTTGCATCTGCACATCACTACAAATGAAAATCCACCCATTGCACCATATGCACCAGGGTACAACATAACAATTAAGTCCAAATTTAATGTTGACTAACTATACATCATGAGAAGTAAAGTGTATAGGCTACTGTGTATTATATCATAATGAACAAGGCACAAACATGTTCAGTTAAGTAAGCTACACTTTCAATGTCAAGTGTTTACATTTATTAACACTTTCAGACCAACAGTGTACACATTAAGAAAAATACTAATGGATTCTCATGTTTACTTTGCATTGATAAATAGATACAGATAGACAGACAGACAGACATACAGACCTTTAGGCCTATATTTAATTAATACTTACTTTTGGACAACAAACATCCTATTTTAAAGATTAGTTAAAGGGTTCATGAACTGCAAATATAAAGTTTGTTAATGTCATTTCTTGGGCGCACACTAACAGATTCGGTCACTAATACGCTTTCAAACAGAAAGACATCTCTCGAGCGCCCCTGTTTGACTAAAACGTAGAAGCACAGACCAAGAACGTAAGTGGGCGTGACTTTACGTCTTACGCAAGCCCTGACGTGACACTGAACTCTGGAATCCTTTAGCTGCAGAGGTAAGTGCTACAAAATAATATCCAGGCCATTATCCTGCATGAAGAGGACTGTTACACGGGAGCTAAATTAAACTTAACTTTATGTAGCGTATCCTTTGGCGTTATTTCGAGAGTTCTGAGGCGCTTCTTTGGATCGTTTTCTGCAGATCCTGCAAGCAGTGCTGTGAGTTTGGCAGGCCAGTTACTGTAGTGCGCATGCGCAGACTCCATGAGTCTGGAGCGTTAGATATGAAACGTTTAACGAAATTATTTGACAAGCTTCAAATGGTGTCCAGATACATGTAAAGTGATTGAAAGCGATTACCCTTCATGTTTTGAAGTCAGATCATGAAGTATTGTTTGTGCATATGTTTTCATGCGCGTGCAAAGTGATTCTATATATGAAATCTGATCTTTCATAACTCGAACTTTGATTTTTCTCAGCAGAGCAATGGCACTGACGCAAGTTTCTTCTAATAAGTGCTGCAATGGATATCAGAAAGTGTTCGAGCATGACAGGTGAGAGACTAAGTTTCATTAAAACGCCTGAATGAAACATTCGCCTCACTGATCTTAACATAAACTCTATTTTCCAGCTCTGAGTTAAAATGTAAAATGAAGTTCGCCATTTACCTTCCTCCCAAGGCTGAGAGCTCCAAATGTCCAGTGTTATATTGGCTTTCAGGTACTTAAATTTATTCCTATTCTCTTTTCTAGGCCAGTTTGTGTGAATGAGCATGATAACTATTTCTGTATACTGCATACTGAAGTATACTACATTTTGTTCACATTGTTAGTCTTATTGGACAAATATTGTTGCCTTTAAGTATGTTTATATTTATGCATTTAGCAGATACTTTTGATTCAAAGTGACTAACAAAAGAGGAACAAAAGCAATTAGTCAAAGAGACAACAATAATAATAATATACATTACCAGTAATGTACTATAAATGTATTTAACCATACACTGTGTTTTCTAGGTTTGACATGCACTGAGCAAAACTTCATCACTAAAGCAGGGAGCCAGCAGGCGGCTTCTGAACATGGGATCATCGTCGTAGCTCCAGACACCAGTCCACGTAAACATCTGAACATTTATTGTACACCACACCACTACAGTTTTGAGTCTTGCTGGTCCGTCTCTGGAGAGATTACACCCTATAATTATGATTTCTGCTCGGCCGAATCCTAGCGATGCATGGACCAAAAATCAATAATTATAGAAACGGGTGGATTGTGGGGCTGAGGTCCCATGGAAAGTCAGAACATTACTGCAACATATAGATTAAAAAAAAAATAAAGAGTCTCCCTTGAGGATCAAATAGCATTGTGACTTCCCAGTTTAGGTCAGGGTTTAGAGTTTCCCACCAGACAGTCACTCCACTGCTTGGAGAAATTCCAGTTAAAGCATAAATCAAATGTAAACTAATATTATGTCATTTAAGTCTGTACTGTTGCAGTAAGAAAGTGATGAACCCCTGGTTATTGTTATTTTGCTATCAGAAATATTCAAGTCAACCAACACTAAAATTTCCTCATTTACACACAAGCCCATGCTCAGAAAATTAGATGATTCTGCTCTCGTCAGGTGGCTGCAACATTGAAGGAGAGGATGAGAGCTGGGACTTTGGGACAGGTGCAGGATTTTACGTCAATGCCACCCAGGAGCCCTGGAAGACCAACTACCGCATGTACTCGTATGTCACCGAGGAGGTGTGTAATTTATCTCTGTTCCAAAACCTAGTTATTCACTAGGAAAAGTTATACTCTGAAGATGGTTACAGTTAAAAATGAAACATTGACATCTTAAACACTGGCGCACGCACTCATCTTCATCCTCTTTCTCTTGTTCTCAGCTCCCACGACTGATTAATTCTAACTTCCCTGCTGATCCAGAGAAAATGTCAATTTCTGGTCACTCCATGGGGGGACATGGAGCTCTCATTTGTGCACTTAAGAATCCTGGGAAATATAAGGCACGTTTCATATTACATGCAATAAATCGTCATTTAATTATTTGAAGATCAGATATTCTATATGATTTTTTTAGTTCTTTCGTGCATTTGCCTGTTTCAGTCAGTGTCAGCGTTTGCGCCCATCTGTAACCCCATACAATGTGCATGGGGACAGAAAGCTTTTTCTGGCTATCTTGGACCTGACAAGTCCACCTGGGAGGTAAGAGGTGATTATATGTGGATACTCTACCATTCAATTTTTTTTTTTTTTTTTACTGGATTAAATTCATCAAAAGTGACAATAAAGACACTGATACAAAATATTTTTATTTTAAAAAATGCTTTAAAAAAAACGTTCTATTCATCAAAGAATCCCGAAAAAATCAGCACATTATAATGATTTCTGAAGGATCTTGTGACACCAATACGGAAGACGATTAGGGCCAAGCAATAATAAAAAAATAAAACCATCTCGAGATTAAAGTTGTTAAATTTTGAGAATAAAGTCGAGATAATATGTTGAGAATAAACTCGTTAAATTACGAGAAAAAAACTTGTTAAATTTCGAGAAAAAAGTCGAGATAAAATGTTGAGAATAAAGTCATTAAATTATGAGAACAAATTCGTTAAATTACGAATTTGTTCTCATAATTTAACGACTTTTTTCTCATAATTTAATGACTTTATTCTCAACATTTTATCTCGACTTTTTACAACATTTTTCTCATAATTTAATGAGTTTATTCTCAACATTTTATCTCGACTTTTTTCTCGAAATTTAACAACTTGTTTCTCGTAATTTAATGACTTTATTCTCAACATTTTATTTTGACCTTTTTCTCGAAATTTAACGAGTTTTTTCTCTAAATTTAACAACTTTAATCTCAAGATGGTTTTATTTTTTTATTATTGCTTGGCCCTAATCCTCTTCCGTACACCAAAGACTGGAGTAATGATGCTTAAAATTCAGCTTTGCCATCACAGGAATAAATTAAACTTTAAAGAAATAGAAAAAATAGAAAATGGTTATTATAAATTGTAATAATATTTCACAATATTAGTTTTTACTGTATTTGTGATCAAATACATTCAGCTGTGGTGAAAATAAGACTTCTTTCAAAAACATTAAAAAATTTTACCAACCACAAACTGAATGGTAGTGTATATAGCAGTGTATAATCATTTTTTCTTATGTAACATCTTTTACCGTAGCACACTGCATTCTACAACATCAGGAATCCCTTTGTCTTAATTGTCTTCCTCTGTCATCTCCACAGCTGTATGATGCTACAGTATTGGCTGAATCATATTCCGGTCCTGAGCTTGATATTCTGATTGATCAAGGCCGTGATGACCAGTTCTTGTCTTCCAGTCAGCTGCTTCCTGACAATCTGATCGCTGCCTGTTCCAAGAAGAAAATTCCTGTAGTTTTCCGCCTTCAGCAGGTCAGTACTGAACCCACCGTGATAAATGAGAGGAATGGCATGTTGGGAAATCTATTTGATTATACAGTACCTGGGCTTTTTGCACTTTAAGGCAAAACGGGCACATACCAAGTACTATAAATTGCTAAAATTCATGTGAATTTTTCACTGAAATCTTTTATTATGCTGATAATATAATTTGTAGTGAACATTTGTGTTAAACTAATAAAATGGAAGCATTTTCACTTGTGGTCGCAGATTTTTGGACCACGTGGTGGTTGGACAGGTCTCTGAATTTTAAATAAACCTCAATAATAACTTTAATGCATTGACTTTTGTAATATTTTAAATTAATTCTCCATCAATGCAACTAGATTAACTCAGGTCTCAGGATTAGATGTCACTGTTTAACGCTTTATAATGGAGTATATGAGGCAAAACCACTGCTCTTCGGTTCAATCTTGTTTTTCTTTTGCTCTATCAGGGTTATGATCACAGCTACTATTTCATCTTCTCCTTCATCAACGACCACATCAAGCACCATGCCAAATATCTGAATGCCTGAAACTGTGACATGATTATGGCAACCAGCTCTTGTGCCTTCCAGATCATTACAAAACCTATCTACACACCTGGAAATGACATCAGAGCCATGACTTGACTGGCTCACCATCCCTTAAAATTTACAGTGCAACCCTCTGTATTTTCTTATGCATAATTAACAGGGTGATGTTTATGTGTAGAGACATTTACATTTCTTTAAATAAAGGCATTTGGTTGTGGTTTTGTATTTGTTGTTCTGCAGTGAATGATTTGAATGAAGAGGTATTCTGCAAATGACTCATTTGTGCACAATTATTCTACATGTTATTGAGCATCTGATCATTGTAGTTTAGCAAATAATATCACCATTATGTCATGTCTACAGTATCTTGAATTTCTAAGAAAAAAACTAGTCATTGAAGGTGAAAGTTTTTACTGGTTGAAGTCGGTACAGATAAACCTTATTTACAGAGGTTAAGGCAAAAGGTGGAATGACTTGCATGCTTTTCCCAAAAACATTACTGTACATGCACCTTAAAGTTCACAGAATTGCAAAGGTGGTAAAATCCCAAACACTGAAAAGACATGGAAAAATAATTCTTATTTATAAAAATTAAAGTACAAAAATGTTTAGTACAAGCCTTTTCTCTTTATACATTGAAGACAAAATAGCCACATAACATTCAGCAGTTAAAGATTTGTATCCCATTTTAAGGTGATTTGTCAAACACATTATTCATCTGATCTGCTGATAATAGTTCCCCCAAATACTGTAATATAAATACCACGCATAATACTATTTGCCAGTTGCCAAAAAAGACAGTCCCAAATACATAAAGTGCAAAACACTGTCATTTCTAAATCAAATCGGTATTTAAACCTCTATCTAGTGTGTAGTTACTTTGTCTCTGAAGTGGTGGGGAATGTTGATATTACAGTAATGATGCACAACTTGCCTACTGTAGTAGAGATTTTGATACTGTACTTGAATTAATCTAAACTAAAAACACAATTTATCAAAAGATACAGCAGTGAATGGAACTATTGTCTATACTTGATTTTAAAATAAATGCCAATGTTAAAGACTTATCTCCTGTAAAACTACCACTAAACACCAAAATCTAAGTGCTCTCCCTTTCAAATGTCTCTAAAATTACACTTTCTAATCCATATTTTCTATTCCATGTGTTTTAATTAAATTATGACAGGTTTATGGAGTGGAAGAAAAAAAATCCCAGAAGTTGCCAAGTATATGAATACTATTAGGATACACATTTGTTGCGTGTGTGTTTAAACTTAAAACCTCTAGCCATATTTTTGTTAGTAATTACAGTATAATAATGTGAATAAAGTTTTAAGAGCAGTTAAAACTTGAGTTTTTGTTGGCAATTACAGTACATGGATAATCCTTGTGAATGTTTTTATTTGTCATTAGTGCATGCAGATTATTCTCATGAATAAATCTCTCTCTGAAATTATATATGGAAGTGTTATACTTGCTTTTATATAAGAACTTAAATCATAATAAAATTGCTTTTTTGCCC
>VTFQ01000006.1:32230256-32252756 GCA_036281575.1 Ancherythroculter nigrocauda
GGATTCTCTGTTATTCCCCTGTGAATAATGTTATAAAATATGAAATAAAGTGCCTAAAAGAATTTTGAGTGCTAATCATGGCTGTATTCTTAGAATAATTAAATAGATTAATGCACCAAAACAAGATACAAGATATGAGATGAGAGAGCACAGTGTGAAAGAGAACTTATTTGAAATACAAAAAAAAATTTTTTTTTACTGTCACTCAATTTAATGTGTCCTTGCTGAATATAAGTGTTATTTCCTTTCAAAAAGAAAAAAATCTTACCAACTCCAAACATTTCAATATTGTAAGACAAAAATGTCTTAAAGAAACAACCACAAAGCTGAGAAAAACAACCCAAACTGTACATTTATTCCTTTTCATATACAGGGTCGTAAAAACCACAATGCCGTACAAAGTCCATTAGCAGCAGCAGCAGCACTGCACATAATTCAACACTGAGAGGAGTCAAAGAGTCTAGAGCTGAACAAACAGAAGCAGCTGAACTGTCAGAGCAACCCATGCAGTCTCATTTAAGCCTTTAAAGTAATACAAACACTTTTTGCATTTGGTAGCTTTTTGAGAAATGAGGAAATAACTGGGAAATTATACCAAACAAAAGGTACTGAAGAGTCAATATTGCATTTTATTTTTAGCAAACTGGATGATGAAAGCAGAACCAATTATAACAGATGTGATCGCACAGATAAGGTTCAAAGTATTTTGTATTTTGAGGAAATTATGTCAAGAGGCCTCGGTGACATCACTGTCTGTTCATTTACTAACTCCTTTTAATGGTTCCTTTTATCTGTGATGAGATGAACAAGGTCAGTCTATTATGTGAGATAAAGATCAGAACCTAAAATAGAATCAGAGGATCCAATTAGAAGAGACCAATTAGAATCAAGAATCAGACCTTCAAAGCAGTTAATTACATACAACCACTACACTGATTACTCAATTACTGAACTCATACAAATTGTGTTAATCTGATATTTAATAATTTAAAAACCTGCTTCAGCCCTTTATTACAGATCACTGATAGAATACATGAAGAAAATCTTCACGAAGACCCCATTATTCCTCATTGTTTGGTTTGGATTAGTCACATCTCTGTGGAATGATGCTCATTACATTAATTAAAAAATAGATTTGCTTCACACTGTATGCCATTTTGTTTTTCTAATGAACAGGAAATTAAAGAAACGATTCATTAGTCCTATTCTGATCTCTCGTAAAGAGAATCAAAAAAATGCTAGTGATGGAGTTTTGGATAAAATAACACTGTAATCATTTATGACTGTGCAGGATATTTAATAATTTTCAATAACACATCAACTTGAACTGCTGCTCTTTAAAAACACTGTTAACCAAAAGTTGCTGCTTTTTACATCCACCAGATTAATTAGCCCTTATGCTAATGATTAATATTTTTAATCATAGATTTAACCTCACCATACAAGACTTCTGTGCAAAGCAAAGCTATCGTTTTGCTTTAATGACATCTGGGCCTTCACTTACTCAAGTGTTCTCATAGTATCATCTGTAAATTGTTTTTTATTTTTTGAAGTAGACTAAATGTGCGCTTGATTCCTGTCGATACATTGCTGGTCACCGGCATGATTGGCATGAGGCAAGACCTCCATATCCATTTCTATTATTTTAGTTTTGTCATGCAGATGCTAGTAACTATACCACTTATATTGTTTATATGTGCATTTTTCAAGAGGACCAACAAAATATCAGCGTTATGACTGCTGAAATTCAACTTTCTGCAACGGGATTCAGAAAGAGGTGAAAGTGAGTGAGAACGTGGCCATTTTTCATTCCTTATTAAAGTGCTCAGTGCACCTCCCGCGTACATGTTTGTAAAACGTCTGTTTAAAGATGGTTTCTTTAGCATTTTGCAAAGACTAATAAATATTATATTCACCAACTAATAAATAATACTTCCTCAGACATGAAAACATCAAGTTCCTATATTAAAGAGCACATGTTGTTCTTACAAAAATGTATTGTGTTATGTTTGGTTTCACCATAGCAAAGTTAAGATGTAAGCGTTGGTTAAACGTATGAAACTACCCATCACAAACCTGTTTTTTGCATTTGTTTGTTTTTACGGTAACACTTTACAATAAGGTTCATTAATTAACATTAGTTAACTACTTTAGTTAACATAGATTAAGAATGAACAATACTTCTACAGCATTTATTAATCTTAGTTAATGTTAATTTCAACATTTACTAATACATTATTAAAATCAAGAGTTGTGTTTGCTAACATTAGTTAATGCACCGTGAACTAATATGAATAAACATTCAACATTAATGAACATTAACAAAGATTAATAAATACTGTAACAAATGTATTGCTCATTTTTAGTTAATACATTAACTAACGTTAACTAATGGATCCTTATTGTAAAGTGATACCGTTTTAACAAATTAAAATTTGCTCCTTCAAAAAACAGGCAGTGTCTATTTTAAGACAGACTTTCTTAAGTGTGGCCATCAGAAACTGTCCAATGTGCTTTCCAGGACCAATAAATGATATAATGTGTTATTTGTGTTTTTAGTGCATGTATGTTATTTAAATTCGCTCCAGCTGTAGGCCACAAACAGCATCACCAGACAGAAAACGTGCAGCAGACTTGAGCCAATCAGATCCCATATTTGCCAGGAAGGAGGTGGAGTCTGAGTGGACTCGGGGATAAGCTTCTTGACCTCTGTCTCTCTCTCCCTGCCACTCTCCACCTTTCCTTCCTTCTGCCTTGTTCCTGTGCTCTCCACCATGAGCAAGGCCGCGACCACGGCCCAGAGCGGACGCAGGTTACACTGCAGAACGTCATAAGCCGAACAGAGAGAGGACTGAGAGAGATTCAAAACATAGAGAGAATGGCAAAGAGAACCAGGAAGAGGAAGAAGAGAAGAGAATAGAGTAAGAATGAGGTATAGATGGAGGGAGGAACAAAGGGAAAATGAAACCAAATAAGAGGGGAAATAAGAAAAGGAGAGATCATCCGTTCGGCACCAGAGAAAGATAAGGAAGGTGATTAGACAGTGATAAAGGTCAAAGGTAAAATGCTTTGAGCTCAACAAATGGTAAGAATTCTGGATCATTCTCAGAAAATGGTGCCATAAATTTGTATTCCAGTACAATACAGTACACAAGCCACATTGTTTGATACATTGTGTAGTGCTAAGAGAGTTTGAAATCTTTTTTAAATAAAGTAAAAAACAATCAATTTTTAGTTTAAATGTTCTCCTTCATCTCCATTACATGGTTTATATAGTATTCTGTTCAATCTTTTAAACTGTGACATTTCCTTCTTTATAAAATGATTTAATGTTTCTGCCTATTTAAAGAAATGACATAATATTTGTGTCTTTTTGACCACATGGTTCAAACAAAGTTCAGTGTATATTACAGTATTTCAGTTATTTCAATTTGCTCACACATATTGGCATCATCTCTCTCAATAGTTCAGCTGGTTTATAGAAAAAAAAATGGTGATACATAAGAATTCTTGGCACAAAGGACAAGAACATTGATTAAATAATGTGGTGTGGTGCAAATACATTTGTTTTTCTTCAGAAATCATTCTAATATGGCGATTTGGTGTTTTGGTTTTATTATCAATGTTGAAAACTGTTGTGCTGCTTAAATTTAATGTATGTAAATATAAATGACTTTAGTGTCATTTTTAATCAGATTAATGTTTCCTTTCTGAATTAGTATTCATTTCTTAAAAAAAACCAAACAAACACAAAAAAAACAAAACATACTGAACCCAAACTTTTGAATGATAGTGTATATTACGGAAGAGGATTAGGGCCAAGCAATAATAAAAAAATAAAACCATCTCGAGATTAAAGTTGTTAAATTTCGAGAAAAAACTAATTAAACTTCAAGAAAAAAGTCGAGATAAAATGTTGAGAATAAAGTCATTAAATTACTAGAAAAAAGTTGTTAAATTATGAGAACAAATTCGTAATTTAACGAATTTGTTCTTGTAATTTAACAAGTTTTTTCTCATAATTTAATGACTTTATTCTCAACATTTTATCTCGACTTTTTTCTTGAAGTTTAACAACATTTTTCTCATAATTTAACGAATTTGTTCTTGTAATTTAATGACTTTTTTCTCGTAATTTAATTGACTTATTCTCAACATTTTATCTCGACCTTTTTCTCTAAATTTAACGAGTTTTTCCTCATAATTTAACGAGTTTATTCTCAACATTTTATTTTGACTTTTTTCTCGAAATTTAACAACTTTAATCTCGAGATGGTTTTATTTTTTTATTATTGCTTGGCCCTAATCCTCTTCCGTAGTATATAATATGTTTGAAAGTGTATAAATTACACTTTTTGTGACCATTGAAAAAAAAAGGACTATTTCTCTGAATAAGGTTATCTAATCTTAATATAAATGAGAAATATGAGGGGATAATTTCTAAATCATCTTTTTAACCTTGCAAGAAAAAAATCCTCAAATTTTCAAAGCACAATTGGCACCATTTCCTGAGAATGACCCTCTTATTGCCTTCTGAAATAGAGAGTTTTCCAAGAGAGAGGTTGAACATTATCAGTCTTTGTCTCTCTTTCAGAAGGCAGCTGTGGCTAGTGTGAGGTGTGCTGGGGCAGATGCTGTTAGCATGGTGGGTAGCAGAGCATATGCAGTAGTGATCTTATGCCAGGCACAAGTCAAGCTACAGCATTAAAAACTGTACAAAGCAAGAGAGCTGCGAAAGCCAGTAAAGAGCAGAGCAGGTCAAGCTAGACTACTGTGTAACTCAACGACTGTACTACACCCCAAGACAAGTTAATAATCAAAACAATGATATATAAACTTTACTAAGACCAGAAGTTTCCAAACAAACAAAGCTTGTCACATTATCCCTGAACACATTAACAGAATAAACTAGCCTGTTAAACAGCATCAGCTACATGTAACAGGATAGCAAACACAAAAGACACATAATGACAAAGCTAGCTGCCATGCAGACTTGTAGTAGTATACTGCTACTACAGACACAAGCTATGACAACTACAAGGTTCCTGTAGGGCACACTAATCAGAACAGCCTGTTATGAATGGCTTGGACCAAGCTCAACCCATAAAGACATGAAGACAACATCTGGGTTTCTACAAGAAAGGTCACTGATATGATAGAATAACCATTTTTTGGTGGGTAGGATGGCACAACCAATAGAAACTTTTGCACAGTTTGAGCAAGAATGTAAAAAGTGGACCCAAAACTGACTACTGACCCTCACTTGACAACAACAAACATTTCGTCCATGTTTCAAGGGAACATGGTCGTTGTGCTCATTGTGGCTATAGTTTGGACACAAACAAAGATTTTCATAGAAGAGATAGCTGTAATTGCTTCTAGCTTTATCTGGTTAGGACAATGTATTAAGCAAACTGTCACACTGGAAAAATGAAATAATGGTTTTATGGACGATTTAAACAGAAATTCATTCCACTCATGTGTCATGGTCCATTGTCTGTTTATCAGTACAATGGAATTCTGTCTGTCACAGCTCGAAGAAACATGATCATTTATCAGAGAGCAGGTCAGAGCCATCAACAGGATGGAATGAAGCTCTGGAAATGGATGAAGCCTAAAGCCATGATGATAACATCTTAATACAAGGGCATGATGCAGCTCTAGTATGAGGTTGTGAGAAAGTGCCTGTAAATGCTGTTCTATGATCAGTTTTCCTCAAAATCTATTGACTACAGAAGGTCCAGTATGTTCTTGAAGCTGCTAAACACAAGGCTCCAAAATGTTTTCAAGGGCATGACTGATCATAGACCAGTTTGAGGCAATCTCAGCTGCTTCAACCAATCATATTAGGGGTGGCTGATGATCAAAATCAGTTATTTCATCAAGCGATAACATGTATTTAACCAGAACCGGTTTTCAAGAAGCCCCGTGTGTACAGGTTCATTTTCACAAAAACTCCTTTGAACTAATCGGGCAGGTTTCCCAGGTTTAGATAAATCCTGATTCAAAGAAATTCAGTGGAAATCCCCATTAACAGTACACTTCATTGACAGACTAGTTATAATCTGTAAAATGTATAGAATCAGAGTCTCAGTTGGCAGAGATACCTGCAGCTATTTTCTATGTAGGCAATATAAACACAAGAAGAGATCCTTTTTACTTCAATAGGGAAAAACTGAAACAGAAACTGTTTGTCAGTAATAAAATATGTTTCAAATAAGCAATAGAATCAGACAAAAATAGTATAATAAATTATGCTTCTTTCGTTCAGTAACACTAAAAATATATATAGATCTGTGATTGACTTCCTACAGCCGTCATGTTGATCATTGTGTTTTTTTTACATTCATTTCTCTACAAGTGGTCTGTCTCCCCCTCCTTATACTGAATCTGAGAAGACATCACTTTACACCACCAATACTAGTAAATAAATGCTTTTAATTTAGGACAATACATGAGAGACTAGTATAGCAAAACCCATACAAACAGTGGCCCTTGAAATACAGATCTAGTTCATTTGGCATTCACAAAAAAATTACTTATTCACCTGAGGGACTCCCATTTTCCTGCAGGCGTCCAAAAAGTTTTCAACGTTTCTGCGACATTTAGCCATGCTAAGCTTGGGCTGAAGGTTTAATGTGTCCATATACAGAAAAAAAAAAAAGAGAAAAAAAACACAGGTTAACTAACTTCAGTAAACACATCAAACACTGTTCAAATGTTTGGGGTCAGTAAGATTTTTTTTAAAAGAAGGATGCATTATTCAAAATTGACAGTAAAGACATTTAAAAGTTACAAAAGATTTCCATTTGATATACATGCTGTTCTTTTGAGCTTTATATTCATCAAAGTATCCTGAAAAAATTTCAACATCAATAGCAATAAGAAGTGTTTTTTGAGCACCAAATCAGCATATTAGAATGATTTCTGAAGGATCATGTGACACTGAAGACTGGAGTAATTCAGCTTTACCATCAAAGGTATAAAATACATTTGAAAATATATTAAAGTAGAAAACAGTTATTTTAAATTGTAATAATATTTCACAACATTTCTGTTTTCACTGTATTTTTATCAAATAAATGTAGCCTTGGTGAGAAAAAGTAAAAAAAAATAAATACAAACTAAAAATCTTACTGACCCCAAACATTTGAATGGTAGTGTATAGTGTTTGTGTGAATGTGTGGATAATTCAGACATGACTCACCACTGCAGGGGATGGTACATGGATACTGGCCACTGAACGCGGCTGAATGTGATTGACTAGGTGACAAAGCACGACCCCATCCATGAGAGACGAGCCCAGATCTTCAGGAAGAACTACTTTCAGTCTGCTCTCAATACTCTGGCAAAATCAACATGATTTGGTAATAAATAAAACTGTTTCATTTAAATCTTGTGGGGTCATTTTACAACTATATAGTCAGTCAAGCTAACTAACCAACTAACAAATACAGTTATTTTATATACTTAGCTTCTGTGTGAGTGTTTCGTACCTCTCGTAGTTGCTCTATGAGCTCCAGCTCCTCTCTGAGCTGCTCCATCTTTCTCCTCATGGTGAACTGAGGATCCACTGACTCCAAAGTCTTGTGGGTCCTGAAAAACACTGTCACACAACTGAACCGTCATCAGTCTGCACAAAGCACATTATATTTCCTGTCTTACTCTCACATGCATAAAGACACACTCTCATTTATTCAATTTCATTTAAAGTCACATTCATCATGATATCCCAAAACTCTAAACTTTAGGTTACATATGGTGATTTTGACATGAAGAGGCTAAAACTGTTAATAAATGTTATTATTTTTGGCAATATGCTGCATTTTAATAGACAAAAGACTTAATCACAATGAACATTTTGCCCATATTTGACAGCTCACAGCCATTATTATACACTATTTCCCCACAAGGGGGAGCACTGGACATGAGAGAGAGGAAGACAGAGACAGACAAGAGCACAACGCTTCATTCCACACATCTGAATGTGCTTCTGTAGTTGCATAACTACTCATCCTGTGAAGAAATGAAAGGAAGAGGACAGTATGTAGGGAACACTAAAAGGATGTTATTCCAGAACATTCCTCCCTCTTTTTGTTGTCTCACAGTTTAAAGCCCTGGAGCCATGTTTCTGTGCTCGGACATTGACGTAATTCAGCAAGCACATGCTTGACTTCTCTGGGCAGCATTAGTAAAAAAACAATTGTGCGTGTGTTTGTGTGTACCTACTTAAAAACATTTTGGGACAAATTTGTAATCATAAGTGAGCTAAATCTGACAAAATCTCCTTTGGTAAAAAAAAATAAAAAATAAAAACAGTACAAAAGTAAATAAAGTTATTTTTTATTCTAAAAATCCAGAAAGGATAACTAGCAGTATATAAAAACAATAGAAGTCTACCGAATTTCCTCATGTAGATGGCTAAACGTATGTGTGTTTGCTTCAGGGAGAAAAAAAAACGACTTAAAAGTCACTTCTCAAACTTCAGAGGCGAGTCTGTGTTTTACAGCCTATTTGCTTACTTAAAAGTGTGTATTTATTATCAAATACTTTCTTTATTTTTCTGCCAGCCTAACATAGAAACACTAACTCAACCAATGGCATGAGTTTGGGGGTGGGGCTTTCTTTTTGTTCACCAATAGCAAATTGTGTTTGGAGAAAGCTGTTTGAAAACATGTTTTTAAGCTAGTGACACAAATTAAAAAATGTAGCTTTCAAGAAAAATGTCTTTTTTTCTCACTTATTTTTATTTTTATTTTAGTTTCTATCTCACAATCTCTCTAAGAGCAACACACACATCAATCAAACCCAGCATTAATAAGATTAATTCTCGCTTTTAATGTTACATTGTGTGCTAGAGACACTGAGTATTACAGAATGTTATCCTTAAACGGTGACACTTTAGATTAGTGTCCAATTCTCACTATTAAATAAATGTTAACTATGAATTTTGCCCCAATAAACTCATAATTACTGCTTATTAATAGTTGAATGAAGTAGTTTAGGTATTGGGTAGGATTAAGGGATGTAGAATATGGTCATGCAGAATAAGGCATTAGGTGCTTTATAAGTAATAATAAACAGCCAATATCCAATTAATATGCATGCTAATAAGCAACTAGTTAATAATGAGAATTGGACCTTAAACTAAAGCTTTACCCAACAAACTTACAGGTCAAAGAAAGAAACAACACACAGGAGAATTTCTGACGTCTAACAGGAAGTTACAAATTCTACACGTTCTCTACGAGTATTCCTCTCGTGGACTGTGCATGTTTGCCTAATATGATTTTAACTACCAATAAGAGTGTAATACTCTCAGTTCAGTGTTTATGTCAGTTTTATGTTTAAAGACATTTCACAGATTTCCCCTAAAACTGGTTTAGATCATATAATAAGGCAGCAGATTCCATCTGAGTCTCCTCATTATATAAAGTCCAATAGTATCAGTTTGTATAAAGCTATTAATTAGTAAAATGTTCCCTCTTTCCAACACTACCTCTTCCTCTCTCGTAAGACAATGAGCTAGTACACATGTCTCTTGGCAGTTTTTCATCCTCTGAAAGCATTTCCACTTAAATGGAGGTCTGATTTTCCCTCTGGGGCCATTATCTAATGCTTCAAAATAGCAGCTCTATAAATACATGCATCTCCATTTAAAGCCACTGGGCCACCCCAAATTTCAGCTCAACCACATCCCCTCTCTCACTCCAGTGTTTTAAAAGACATTTTAATGCTACACCACAAACCTCAGAATTTTTTTTTACTTTCATTAAAAAAAAAAAAAAATTGTCAGTATATGAGAAGTGACTATTTTTACTAAGCTTAAAAGGATAGTTCACTCAAAAATGAAAATTCTCATTTACTAACATTCATGTCATTCCAAACCGGTACGACTTTATTTCATCTGTGGAACATAAAAGAAGATATTTTAAGAGATGTCTTAATTTTTGTCCATACAAAGGAAGCCACTGGTCACCACCATGGTTTGGTTATCAATATTCTTTAAAATATCTTAATTTGTCTTCCGCAGAAGAAAGACAAAGTCATACAGGGTTGGAACGACATAGTAAATAATGACAGAATTTTCATTTTTGGGTGAACTAACCCTTTAATTGGAAGCTAGTGATAGTGAATCTTGTCAGGAAATAATTATTTAATTCATTTCTTCCACATTTGAATTTTCAAAAAGATTCCAAATTCTCTCCATCAACCAAACACCTGTTGAAAGTGAAATGTTGGTCAGTGGGCTGAAGTATTCAGCCATCTCTGAAAACCAACTGTGTCATTTCTAAAAATTGATACTCAAGCAATAAAGTTGGACAAACTGTATTTTTACATTGTCTGAGGATAACTATCAGAGTAATGAGAGTAATGCTTGCCCAAGCAAAGTCTGCTGCCATCATGCTAGGGTACTGTGGGTGGTCGCCAGAGCGTTGCAATGCAGTCGAGTGTTGCAAGGCAGTTGATAGGGTGTTCTGGATGTTATTAGGGATTGCTATGTGGTAGCTAGAGTGATGAGTGTACTAGGGCATGGCTAGGCAGTGGCTAGGGTGTTCTGGGTGGTTTAAGACCCTGTAGCGCAAACAGTGCAGAACGAGTTTCATACTAATTTCATATTTAGGGTTAAAGGATTATTCAAATATCTATGATAGTGACCAACAAAAAAAAAAAGAAGAAAAAAAAATATATATATATATAAATAATAAAATATTATAAAGAACAATAAAAATACCTGAAATGTCATCTTTGACAAGAAAACACAAAGAGATGCAACGCATGTGACTGCACAGGACGATACATTGAGCAGACCTACCACTGCTTGGCATGTCTCCTTCAGCTGGGCTAGGGGGCGTGTCTCTATCGGTGGGCAGGGCCTGTGTAAGTGGGAGGGGACAGGGCGGAGTCGAGCATAGCACAGAGGGTGAAGCTAGATGTAGGTTTCAACATAAAGGGCAGTACCAGTAGGAGGAGGAGCCAAACAAGGGATTTTCATTTGAAAACCATAGAACACAGGCAGGGGTTTCAGGTATCAGTCAGAAAATGGGAGGGTGCCAAGCAACAGTAGTTTGTGTAATAAGAGCAGACAAGCAGGCAAGCAGCAGTTCAGGGAAACAGGTAAATAAAAGGGAAGAGAAGGAAACAGGAAGATATGCAGAGCAAAGTGACATGTAAATACAGCACAGCACAGCACAGCACAAAAAAAATAAAAAATAAATAAAAACAAAAGAAGTCAATGTTAGCAGTATTTCAGTACCAGTTTGTTGGCATGCTGTTAATGCACCTGGTACAAATGACCATTATTTATGTTAACTGTCAGATTCAGGGCATGATAATGCTGTTAATGTTAGACATAAATAACAGGTCACAGATAATGATGCAAATGCTAGCTTAGATGTTAGAGGGGGAAGCAACAAAAAGCCTCTAGGCAGCTAAACAAACAGCTACATCAATTAAACTGCATCCAGATGAGGTAAAGCAAGTTGTTTTGTGTATTTATTTAAAAGTATACATTAATAATGAATGGTATATGAGAAATATATAACATCTCTTTGTAAGTAAAAGAAAATACAGGACATTTTCAGTTGCCATGTACTGTTTTCTAAACCAGATGCAGTTTAGCCCCCAAAGCCAAGAGTGTAATAATAAACAGCAGTATGTATGGATAAAAAGCCTGACTGTAATACTGCACGACTGTTATGAGCTTGACAGGATAACAGGTGTTGGCCACAGGCAAAAGGATCTTTATACACAAACACTTCCGCCCTCATACTACTAAAATCTGCCGATAATAAAGAGCGAGCCCAAAATGTGCACCATCCTCTAAAGTGCAATGCCTCCCATGCCGACCAGCACACTGACACCATGTGTTAGTAAAACAACACCATTCTCACCTGATCTGGGCTTCAGACCAAAGGGAGGTGAGCTCAGTGTGGGGCTGGAAACTGGGGTTTTGTCTTCATTCTGGTACATGACACAAAGACACTCAGCACAAGTGCACTGAACCAAGTAAAATTCAGTTTTATAAGTGTAAAGTGCACCTTATGATCAGAGCAAAGACATGGCAACATTAAACTGTGAGTGAGCAAAATGATTTACCTTGGTAACTTGGCTCTCAAAACTATCACCTGATCTTTCCTGGCCAATCACGTCGCCCTAAGAGTGAGAAAGAAAACAGGCTGTGGGATTCTTGAGATGATGTAAGATGCAACACACAAGCTCTTTAGACATAGTGAAACAATGCATCACTGTTCTCTGTTGACTCGATTCAATATGACTGTCTTTCTCGGTCTCGAACTGTTTGTTTTTCCTATTTTATTAGATTAGAAAGATAATTGCATGATTCTCAATCCCCATGAGTAAATTTACTTATTCAGTCTATAATTGGGATTTCTGAGGTCATGAAGATAACATCATGGACTAAAAGTACATGGAACAATATGGAAAACAGTATGGATTTAAACATGGTAAATTCTGCTAAACAAAGCTTTGAGCACTTTACAGCACAATCAAATTCTAGTGTTATTGTGAACAAATCATCAGCGCCCATTATTAAAATATATATATAAATAAATAAATAAAATGTATTTGTCACTGTAACATTAAAAGGATTGTTCACCAAAATAATAATAATAATAACATTTTGTCATAATTCCTCCCCCTTATGTCATTACAAACCTGTATGATTTACTTTCTTCTGCAGAACAGAAAAGAGAATGCTAGGAATGTTGGTAACCAAACACATTACTCAAAATATCTTCTTTTATGTCCCACAGAAGAAAGAAATGATGAGAGAGAGAGAGAGAGAGAGAGTGAGAGTGAGAAAATGATATTTTTGAGTGAACTCTTTCTTTAATCTTTAACTATAAACTATAATACTGACCAATAGGCAAAAAACTATTTTAGCACTGTTTTAGCAATCTGCCATCCCACATTCTGGTATGAAGCACCCACTTTTCATGATCCAGTCACTTCCAGATGGATAAAATCAAGTCCGGCCCAACATTTTTCTGAACATAATTTTTCACTCAGAAATGTGTCAAATTACAAAAGTAAAAATTGTTGTGAGAATGAGAATTTACATTGATTTGTGACCCTGGACCACAAAACCAGTCATAAGTCGCATAGGTATATTTGTAGCAATAGCCAACAATACACTGTATGGGTCAAAATTATCGATTTTTCTTTTATGCCAAAAATCATTAGGATATTAAGTAAAGATCATGTTCCATGAAGATATTTTGTAAATTTTCTACCATAAATATATCAAAAAAAATTTTTTTTTGAGTGGATATGCATTGCTGGGGACTTAATTTGGATGACTTTAAAGTTAATTTCCTCAATATTTAGATTTTTTTGCACCCTCAGATTCCAGATTCTCGGCCAAATATTGTCCTATCTTAACAAACTATACATCAATGGAAAGCTTATTTTCAGCTATAAATCACTATAAAGGTTAAATTTTGAAATTTAACCTATGACTGGTTTTGTGGTCCAGGGTCACATTTTAATAAATAACATGCAGGAGACAAATAGAACTTATGAATAACAGTCATTCCAATTCTGCGGTGCTTTATTAAGAGTTCTGTGCACACAGATTCTGCGTAGGTCTGCAGAGAATGAGCAGCACATTTACAAAAGCACAACTACAACAAGAATGATGTCACCACAGCACAAACAAAAAGCGCATATGTGGCAGCTACATCAGAACCACTTGTTTGGATAATGTGGTACAAAGCGCACTGCATACGAATGACAAACACATTTGCACTGAACGATGAATCATTTTTTCAGAGAGCAGCTACATTTGTTATTACAATGTCCCCACTTGACTTGTACAAGTTGCTCAAGTGTTCACCAGTCAAACAGGGTGTATCTACAGGCTGGATGGCAGGACTGTCAGATTACCTGTTGCGCCATGTGCAGGGCATACTGTTGGCATGCGAGCTGGGCCTCGAGCCGGGCTCGTTCTAGAATGTACTTTCTCTTCCTCTGGAACTCCCAGCATTCTCCGGGAGCCGCCTTCAATGACAATCACTGCTCTTAAGACCATGACACTACAGCTTACCAACAACAGCACACATCACTCTGGAAAAACAGCCCTAACTGCCTTTAACCAAAACATACAAGCTACCAGGCTAACGACAACTTTTGCACACCACGGCAACAGTTAATAACAGATTTACTTTAATAATAGTCAACACTTATCATCCAAATAATCAGATCACAACACAGGAAACTACGCACACAAACAACAACACAAAAAACTACGATGACAGACCACTGCACACCGACAGCACAACATATACTACCGTTCAAAAGTTTGGGGTCAGCACAATTTTATTTTTTTATTTTTTAGAGAGAAATTAATATTATTCAGCAAGGATGCATTAAATTAATCAAAAGTGAAGACATGTATACTGCTACAAAATAAATCTATTTCAGATAAATGTTGTTCTTTTGAACTTTCTATTTATCAAAGAATTAAAAAAATGTATCACAGTTTCCACACAAATGGATTTGTGATCAAATAAAAAATCGTACCAATCCCAAACCTTTGAAGAGTAGTGTTAGCACTTCAAACCACATAGCTCTTTGTAATCAGAGAGGCTACTGTGAGTGTAGAACTTGATTTTCTTTAATTTAGCTCAGTTTAGATGAAGGGAATGGCTTTTTGCAGCTGCTCTTGAATGAATGGAAAACTAGCAACTTTTGATATTATAAACCTTGTAAAATGACATCACATAACTGACATCACATAAACATTCTAAAAGGTGTATGAAAGACAATCCTCTTGGGAAACAGAGAAACGGGTCGACCTTTAACAATAGCCCAATGATCTCAGAGGAACTCTAGAGAAACACTGCAGTCTACAGAGCCACTATAAAGAGGAAATGAACAGGATGCTCAGAGGAACCAGTAAGGTCCTGTAAATGAAACATGTCTATCAACTATGTAACTTAGACACATATGTACTGGCGTTTTACCTGAGGTGTGGCCTGACTCTCATCACTCTCTTGGCCACTGTAGGAAAACAAAAACAAGAATGGTGTGTTGGTGAAAACTTCAAAATGCACATTAGTATGTGCTACTACTACGACGACTATTTGGTATTTACTGTGAAATATTTAAGCTATGATGGTAAAGTCACTTACTTGAGTGACTCGTCTACTGTAACCATTTCCACAGGGTAAAGCTTAATACCAGAAAGATCAGCCGAGTTCATATTAACCCTTTACATAAACAAAAAAGTCAAGTCAATTTTATTTGTATAGTGCTTTTCACAATACAAATTATTTCAAAACAGCTTTACAGAAAATCATGATGCTAATGTTTAAAATATCTTCATGCCGTAGTTTATTGAGACCACCATGCATGTTGTGGCAGTTCATGGTTTGGCAATTGTGGTTTATTACCAATGCTGATTATCTAAGAAATGCATCTGATATTAACAGTGACTTTCCAATATTGATTAAATACAGAACTCATTTGAATATCACAAAATGATGACTTGTAACATGAGGACAAAAACGAAAGCGAATGAGTAACATCCCAGCCATCACCTACTGACCTACCTGTTAGGGTCCTGCAGCATCTCCACAGCTTCCTTTAGCTGATTGATCATATTGACCTTTGACCTGTTGGACCCAGTAACATGGTATATACGTTTTAACTAGTAACATGGTATATATGTTTTAACTAGTGACCAAATAAATGCAATAAATATACGGATATAAACATACGTTTGTTCTGAAGCCCAGTTGGTGTCTTCCTCTATCCTGAGGGGCTCATCGAAGTCAGCACCTCGACCCTTCAAAAACACACACACACACATCAACTCCAGCTGCAAACTCAGTCATGTGACTGCAAACTAAAGGCCTGATTTGCTTGAATTTAAATTCAACCAGATCCACGACTGGCTGTTTGAGAAGGTGACGCAGACACAGATGGGAATACACACACCCCTTCATACGCACAATGTCCCTCTAGATGTGGATTACTTCACAAGGGAACTGCTAATGCACAAATAAACACTGTCTGCGCCAATCCTATGATGTAATGAGGCATTATCAGATAAACTAACAGTTACTGGAACATAGAACAGTATGCCAAGAGAGGCAGATGAAAAATATGACAAGAAAAGAATGGAATGAAGGGAAATAGGGCAGATAAAGGCAGGAAAGAGAGGACCAAAAGATCAATATTGTATTGAAGAAAAAGACGCTTAATATACTCCAGCTAGGGCTCAAACTGGAACACTTTAACTATTAAGAGAAACAGCCAACATTAAAAAAAGCAGTACAAAAAAACAGATCAAACCTGTTTAAAACCACATCAGCCCACAATATTCTGTAAAGTAGGACAATTTCTCATGGATCTTTCAGAACGGAAAAAAACAACACCTTAATGAACGAGCAGTAGTTCTCATTTAGAGCAGTAGTTCTCAACCAGGGGCCTCAGCAAACTTCTAATGGGCCCTTAAGATGTCTTAAAATGATTTAAAATAAGGTAAAACAAGTATTAAAATAAGCTAAAATAACTACAAATTAAGATATTTCTATTTTTAATTCAACACATCAACAACTACTACTCTTTGAAGAACCAGGATTTACGCAGTCTGGAAAAACCTGTAAACATGACGATATATGAGCCTAATTTTGTGCGATTTCTAGACCTGGAAAAGTCAAAATTATTATTAAAACTGCATGGGTATTTTTTATACTTTTTATGAATACATATATTTCTAGTTATGCCAAGCTCTAGAATATTTTATAAATTCTTATTATTAATCTTATCAATGAAGTGACAAACAACTGGAAAAGTCATGGAGACTGAATATTGGTGCCTGTGCTGGTGCTAATCAAGCTATAGATTTGAATACATTTCTGACAGAGCATGAGAAAAGAACAATCTTGAACATGCTTACTTTGATATAGTTGACGAACGGAGAGCTGAGTGCAGAGTCTCGATAACCCAGACGTTCCTTAAGAGATTCCGACGGACTTCTGTCTACTACAAGACACACATAAACATGGCTAAATTATTATATTGTCTATGATAAAGAAATTTTTACAGACACTAAATGTAAATCTTAACAAAGGAATTATAGTGCAGATTTCACCATCCATAACTTAAAATTACCGACCAAAGTAAAATGACTTTCTGTAATGTTTTTTTTTTTTTTTTGTATTAAAAAACTGACATTGTCATTGCTGTCAATAAAACGTAATTGGAACACTGGAACATTCCTCCAACTGAAAAAAAAACAGAAATCTGAACAAGTTCAAATTCTGTAGTGCTCTTCTAGAATGAACAGCACACATGTACACACAAAGTGGACATGTCAAGTAAATCTTATTGAAAGCTTAAAGAGTAAATGACCCTCCCATCAGCTTAGCAGTCACACACACTCTAAAGTTCAGCACACACACACTTTTCCTTTCTTCCTGCAATGTTCTCAGTTTTCATCTCCTCCTCCCTTAATTCTCCTTATGTGCTGACACCGACTTCCTAGCCAGTATCCACACTTCCTATCCGGGACCCTCCCCTGGGCTTAACCTGGGTCTCATACAGGCTGCCTAAAGTCTCACAGCAATGTTGTGTCAGCCCAGTAAGAGGATGTTTTTCTTTACAGGCCTTTAATATCCTGCCCACACATGTGAGGGCGTGTTTGCGTGTGTGAGCAGCACCTGTCAGGGCGCTGATGTGTTCGCTGGAGTCGTCTTTGCTCAAGCCCTCCTCCTCTGTGATGTTGGTCATGGGCACATTCAAGCTGAGACTGTCTTCATCTGAAGGCTGGAACACAAAACCACAACATCTAAAACAAGTGAACTGAAAGTGATGTCACATCAGACCAAGACTTACTAGCACACACTTACTAGCTACACTGTATTCTATTCACTTTTACTAATCACTAATTTCAGCCTTAAAAATTAATGTTTTAATTTGACATTATTTTCACATTTATTATCCATTCTTTATATTTTATTGAAATGATGATGACACAATAACAGTCAATGAGAGAATAGTTAATGTTTAACATACAGTTATTTTGAGCGGGATTTTGGACCAATGCGATTTCACTATGGGCGGGGTTACACAGCATGACACTACAGAGAAACCAAAACACTGACATACACAGTTGACCTGAAAGTGACACTCTATGCTGCATGATAACTGTCAGATACCAACTCAACCTTTGTCACTAAAGCATATGAGCTCAGTTCTGAGTTTTCTACCGCAGCCCAACCATAAGCTAACTAACACATTAACACATGCTTTTAACAGTGTAATTGCCTCAAATTTGCAGGACTGATGAAAACACTGTATAGTAGATGAATAAATATGGAAATAGACATGCAAACATGCAAAGAACATAGACAAGATGGTCACACACTTCTCTTCCACTCAAACAGGCACACACACATACAGACTGACCTCTGTAGCAGAAAGGCGTTTGTCTCCATTATCACTGCCTACCCCAGAGTCACTGTCAAGTTTCTTGTGCTGATCAATGTCCTCAGTGCTGAGACAAAAAGAAGAGGGGGATTAGAAGTTAGGGGTCGCACAGGACAGAAAGAGAGAGAAGGAGCCTATGACTCTCATATGAGAAAAGGAAAGAAATCTTTCAGTCTCTCTCTCTCTTCCTCAGAAGAGTGACCCCCTGCAGTCTATTAAAAGGATTCTCTTGAGATAAGGATGATAATGACAGCCAACACACATACACACATGACCTGGATTTTTTTTTTTTTAGATTCCACACTGTATTCCACATTCAGATCTTTTTATACACCCATCTAGCGGTGCATGATTTGGTTATATATACACTGCGTCCATAAATATTATGCAAGTTGATTTCCTGATCATATTTTTTTCCCAGTAACATTTTACCAATTACAAACCACATCAATCTTAATAACTACTATTAATTTTGTATTTAATCATTTATAAGTGATATATAATTGTTCATGAAGGCTAGAAATGAAAAACGCCTTATATTAAGGTGTGCATAATTATTAGGCAGGTTTTCTTTTACAGACAAAATGAGCCAAAAAAGAGATTTAACTCAGACTGAAAAGTCAAAAATTGTTAAACGCTCATGAGAAGGACGCAATACTAGAAATTGCAAAGTTAAAGCATGACCAATGGACAGCAAAACGCTCATTGGGTCAGCAGGGTCAGACAAAAACAGGTGGAGAAGAAAAGACACGTTAACTGAAAAATTATTAAGAATTAAAGTGAATAATTAAGTGTGAAACCACCAGGAACCCCTTCAGTCTCCAGCGCCACCAATTTCCAGAACTGCAACCTACCTGGAGTTTCCAGAAGTGCAAGGTGTCAGGATCTCTGAGACATAAGTTAGGTAAAGAATCCTAAAAAATGACCCCCAGCACCACATCCTCTTGTACCACTGTTTGAAGAATTCATCTTCCAGAATGTGGCAGTAAGTTTTGGGAGTTAATTTTTAGTCCATCTCTGCAAGACGGACTTCAGGGTAGGAGATGGACTAAAAAACTCCCAAAAATGACTGCCAGATTCTGGAAGATGAATTCTTCAAACAGTGGTACAAAAAGATCTCTCAATCTATATGTCTATTAAAAAATAAAAATAAAAAAAATCAGTCTTCTTTTTTAGTCTATAATCAGTCTATTTTACTACACTTCATTATGTGATTTTTATTAAGTGGTAGTCATTTTTTAGGATTCTTTACCAAACATATATAACCTTCAACGTGATCCAGAACGCAACAAGCTGTTATTGGAGCTTGATTAAATAAATGCTTTGTTTATAATAAGGAGGACATTTTAGACATTTTAGCATAGTGCTTCATTTTTCCTTTTGTGATTTAAAGGTCCCGTTTTTCGTGGTTTTTTGAAGCTTTGATTGTGTTTATAGTGTGCAATATAACATGTGTTCATGTTTCGCGTGTAAAAAAACACAGTATTTTTCACATAATTTACTTATCTGTATACCGCTGTTTCCACTGTCATAAAAACGGGCTGATGACTTCCTTGTTCTATGAAGTCCCTCCTTCAGAAATACGTAACGAGTTGTGATTGTGCCAGCGGTTCCTGTGTTGTGATTCGACAGCAGCTCTGAGCGAACCTTGCCCGGAAAGGTCACGCCTCTTACCATAACGTGAAGATGCACGCGCTCACTGTTATTGTAAACATGTCTTTAATTTTACCCTATCAATTTGAGCCGGAATCAGACCCGGTGATTGGACTGCGGGATGAAAATAACAGCTTTTCGACGACATGGCGACAAACACACTCTACAAACGCAACTCTTGTGTATTCCTGTGGGCGGAGGTTAGTCAAAAAACTGTTTTAGTGACGTCATTAAAGAAGGAAGTAGAGGGATGTAGTCCAAACTGGCCGTTCAATGTAGGCGACTTCTGTTAAATAAAATATCTCGCTTGGCATTGAACTTTGAGCTTTAAAATTTTACAGATTTTATTTATACACTAACAACAACATTACACACTAACTAAAGTTTGAAACATGGGATCACGAAGAACGGGACCTTTAATAATCATCATAATACAATTCAAATTAATTCAAATACAATTTGAACACATTCTAGTTGATAATCATGATGACTGACCTCCCATTGGTGGGCCTTGTCAAGCTGAGGCGGTCTGTGACAGGAAGGTACAAGGCATCGGCCATCTTGTCACTACGACACGCCTCCATGGCGAGGTATTTAAATATATGAATCTTGCCCTTCATGCAGATCTAAAAGCAGCAAAATAAAGTCAAAATAGTTGTGAGAGTACTGAAGTATAAAATGTGAGTGAGTGAGTGTGTGTGTGTGTTACCTGTGCAGGAGGGCTCTGAAGTGGATTGATCTCCAGCTGTAATGATTGGAGCTGGGTCATTTTTCGATAGCAGACAGGAATAGTAGAAACCTTATTACAGGAGAAATCAAACTTGACCAGGGGTAAATCTGCCAAATCTAGAACACACACATACAGAGAATTGCTAAACCACAAAAGTGAATACATTTTGCAACAAAGGGGCAGCCAAAAGTTAAAGTGCCCCTATTATGCTTTTTTGGATATTATCTTTCATGTAGTGTGTACTATAGCTGTTTGTCAATGTAAAAGGCCTGCAAAGCTTCAAAGTTCAAAGTGCATGATAAATGGAGTTATTGTCCCCTAAAAGAAGATTCTGAACTGCTTGAAACGGGTCGCCATTAATTCTAGTCTTAATTCCTGCATAAATCTAGGTTTGTAACAAAACTACATAACGCTAGCCAACAGTCTTCATTGGCTGCCTGTGAACAAATGTCCTCAAACACTGTAGTTGAGGCTGAGGCCTGGAAGAGTTTGGTTCATGTTGTCGACATGTTGAGAAGACGGTGTTTTCAGTGCTGCAGGATGTCAATAAATGCGAGAAGCATGTTTGAAAAGATGTTTGATGCATGTTGCTTTTTCAAATGTACTTTATAAGCGACTCAAACTCACAGTGCTTTCAGATGGATTAGCATTTGGAGCCATACTTCATTGACAAGCTGCGCATAAAAAAATAATTGCATTTCATAATCGCACTAAGAATCACGTTTAAGTACAATTTCGATGTTATTTTTCGTATTGTGCGATAAATCGTGCAGCCCTAACCGAATCCTTTAATAAACCGTTTCAGACACTGTGAGAAAAGAGGTGATGCTGCAATGTATGTTGTGAGAAAATTGAAGTGTTTTTAACCTTGGAGACAGGGGTGACTTAAGATAACCAGACGGCCCTGGGCTAAAGGCTACAGTAGGCCTACACCAGATAAAAATGTTATTTTAGCTTCCTGTTAATTCTTTATTTCAAAATATATCTTGTTGATTCACTGGTTAACATTTACAACACTGTGGGTCCATGGGTCAAATATAGGTGAATATGCAAATTTAGGTGAATATGCACATTCACTCTTTGCCAGTAGATATGCAACAGAATTATAACAACAGAGTTATAGCGGTTACATAGACAAAGCAGCATTACTAGCAACACAATGTTATTACAGGCATTATACAGACCTAATATGAAAAAAAAAAAAAAAATGCCATCAAAGCTTTCAGTACATGGAAGCCCGTGCGTTAATGCACCCCTGGTAGGAAACTTCCAAAACAAATTTGAAACCTTTAAAATAGCAGAAAAATTCAGAAAAAATAAATTCAGAAAAAATAAATAAAATCTTGTTGGGCTTCCACAGGCATTTATAAGTGTTATTTATTGGTTATTTAGTAAAAGACAGCAATAAATCAAAGTTGATCTATCAGGCAATCTATATTAAAGCTTCAGCTCCATGAGGTCATTTTGGCACAATGTGCTTGGAGATTACGTATTTTTCAATAACCTGCCAGCATAATTTAGCTGAATAATTAGTTCAGCTGCAAAATTTCATTGCCAAGGTAAGCTGTTGAAATAACTCCAGCCATATTTCAGACAATGCTTGGCTCAAATAAAAATTTTACCACTTTTTCTCGCCGTTTTTTTTAAAGGAACACGCC